>JARQOC010000008.1:112863194-113078115 GCA_033576535.1 Allobates femoralis | reverse complement strand
GGACGCATGGAAAAGGAGTCCCAGGGGACATGGGAGTGGAGGATCCACCCATGGGCTCCGAATACGGACCCACCTGAGTGGGCAGAGGGACTGGTTGCGAGAGTGAACCGGCCCTGATCTGGTGTGAATGCTTCAAGTTCCACCAGGAAAACCGAAAGTCACCGCATCTGCAGCAGTGGTGGCTACCATCTGTGGACAATCTGCAAGATGGTGGCTAGAACTAGGATCAGGGGACCATGGCCTATTGCCCGACAAGGCCCGCAGCCACCAGCTTGCAACCCTGTTCATAAAGACGCAGGTTAGGAGAGGCGAGTAATCCAGCACAGGGAAGGATCAGCCTGGGAAGGCCCACAAGAGGTGTCTCAGCGAAGCGATCCTGATTGCCTTGGAGCTGACCTGGTCGCACCCTGGAGAAGCACAACACCAGGCTGGGTAACTCTTGCCCAATCACAAGTAAAGAGGTAAAGAACTACATGAACTGTGTTTGTTTGATCCTTCTCCGACCTGTTACCTATTATACCACTACAGCCCCGTCCCTGCTATTAACTCTAACCTCGATCCTGGGGCACCGCTCCACTTGTGGGGAGAGATACCATCCTAGCTGCCATACCATCTGCCCCAGCAATCTCAAATCTGTAGCGTTGGCCATCCTGGCTGATGAACAGGGGTGGCGTCATGATCATCCCCTGTAAATACCCTCCTTTAGTACGCGGCCAGGGTCACGGAGCCATGTCACATCCACGTGATCTCCGCAAGTATCGGCGACCCAGCTGCCAAGTACTTCCGGCCCTGGAGGACATTGCATCTGGCGTCACAAACAGATATGTACCCCCGCTAACATCGAGTCCTGTGCGCTCAAAGACTGTGCTTAATGGACTGTGTAATGGGTGACTCCATGTGTTGATGCCATGTGCTGGCCTGTAGGCGTGTCGTGGCCTCCCACCATGGGATGGGCCAGCCCAGACCATAAAAATTGTGCGCACACCCCTGTATCGACGGAGAGCCAAGGGGGCCTGCCTGTAAGCTTAGCCACTCCGCCCCTGATGTGGCTGACAGTGGAAAGAGCAGCTGGAGAGAGAGGCAGTGCAGAGCGGTTTGAGCTCCATGGCGAGCAGCAGGGGAGAATCTTCGGCACCAGGGGATGAGGTGATGACTCTCCCAGTTGCCTAGTGATGTTCCCGGATCTTTTGCCATCCATGGACCAGGAGTTACTGAAGACAGATTGTGAGCAAGAGTGGCTGATGCTTGACCTGGTGGGCAGACTGGTTGAGGTTTCGGCGAGGCACAGATGATCCTTCGTTATGTATGGACGCTGTCGTCCCCAGATGCCCGTGTGGGGTACGTGTTAAGGTACCTTTACACGCCTGCTACCGAAGGTTAGAAACTACCGGGTGTCGGAGACAATTGTACCTTTTACCTTCAAAACACCGCGAGGTTGCGGCGTGTAATTCAGGTAGCACCGCCTGTCTCTTTGGATACCTGTCTTTCAGCCGTGCTGAAAAACAAGCAGGTATAAACCCTATGGTAGCGGCGTGTAATCGGGGCACAGGTACGGTATTTGAGTTCCCTAGGGCGTGCTTGAACGTCATGTATACCACGCCCATCAGCTATCATTGGTGGGGCTACTGTGTACCCATTGGCTGTCCCTGCACAGGGTGGCATATTTAACGATATGACCAATCACACTACACATTTGCTATAGCGTCATGTATTAGCCAGCCTCCCTGCGCTGGCTGGCCAATCATGATGTTATTGCATTGTCCAATCACCGTACGAGCGTCGCATAATACACAACTCTGTCACGCCTATGTAGTTAAGGCGCACAATATGTACTCCCAGATTCCCTTGTGGTAGCGGCGTGTAAATCAGGGAAGGTGCTCTACAGAAGGTAACCTGGGCACCCGTCGCTGCTTCCAGGGATCGAAAATACCTTCTGTGGAGCACCTTGTAGCGGTGTGTAATTGCGGTATCAGGTACCGTTGAAATGCGCGCGTGCACGTGCGACACCCGGTGGTTTCTAACCTTGGTAGCGGCGTGTAAAGGTACCTTTAGGCTGAATGCATGACGTTCCAGCTGCTGCTGTTGGGAACGAACTGAGAAACCAACTGGCGAATCCTTGGCTCCTTTCACTGTCAGTGGCTGCGCTGGTGTGATTGATGGATTTGGACAATCGACTGTTGGAGTAATTGGAGAACATGAGCAGGAGCATAGAGTCCACTTACCTCAAAACCACCGAGTAAGAGAAGGATCCAATTTCCCTGTTGGCTACCGGACAGATGAGGAATAATTGCCTGGAGGGGGTTAAAGCTGAGGGAGCCGTCACTGTTGCACCTTCGGCAGTGGCTGTAGCTGTCAAGGCCATGAAGAAAGAGAAGTCTTGGGCTAGGGACACAGCCACCAGAGCACAATCCAGTAGTCTGCTGTGACTTAGCTAGAAGGGTTGGAACAGTAATCCGGTTCAGCGGGCGGAGAGGCTATGGCTTCATTAATGACATAGACTACCCTAGAGACATCTATGTGTCCCAGAACTACGTACTCCACGATGGAGGTAAAAAGATCGAACGTACCTTGTATGAGGGCGATTGGTGGAGTGCACCATATTGCGGACCAGCAAGGTTTGGTTCGCCAGTGTGGTAACTAGGCTAACCTCAGATCCATCAGCAGAGGCAAGCTACTTTAAACCAAACAGTAACACCGGCCTCCCGACTAGAGCAACATCTGTGGAATCACTAAACTCGATCAGATGGTGCCCCCGCGATATAAAATTGAATGGGTGTAATCGTCCAGCTACCCAGTTACCGTGGATGCTACCATAACTATGCCCGCCATTGCCATACCAAAACTGCTATACCACGATGGTGGGATGTCCTCAGGAGCTGGCCAAGTCATTTGTTGAAGTTGCCACAGCCCAGGCTAGTGATGAAAACTAAATGATGCCAAGATTTCAGAGAACACTTTAAATGTATGTAGATAATTATTGCATAATCTGACATAGCTACATAATTAGTATCCTGGCTAGGAACTAGTACTTTAAGTAGTAGAATGTAAATGGCATTTCAGTTAGCCGGCCAGGCCTTGTGTATATAGTTATAGATTAACCTGACCAAGGAAATTTGATTATGGACGATGACATGATCAGAACATTCGTTGTAAAAAAGTTTCACTTCTTAACGTGCCTCTTGTTGGTTTTCAGGCCAACATGGTAAGATTTATTTTTGAACCCCACTGCACTTTACCTGGACAAAATTTACACTGAGATACCCAAAGCATCTATTATAATAAAAGCCTTAAGCCAACTTCCGTCACTATGTAAACGGTATTGATACGTCACATCCGTGACAGAAGCTGCCTGTACACCTGTCGCGGTGATCCAAGATGGCCGACCTTTGGCGGTAGCGGGGCTTTCAAAGCCCCACTACCGCCATCGGAGGCCTCTGCTGTGCCTCACAATCACACTACTCACCACACCCCCCTTCTCTTTCTGCACCTCCCCACACACGCGATTCCCTGGCCACTTCACATACACCCCTTCCCTCTCTATGTACAGTCTCACCTTCATACCCCCATGTACTCTCACCCGACATCTATACTCACCGGCACCCGTCCGCTAACACACCGCCGACATCTGATCTCCCTGCACGCCGCCGCCGACATCTGATCTTCTCCGCTGACATCCCATCTTTTTCTCGCGACGGAGACGCCATGTTGGATCTGCCCTTGGCGCCATCCGACGATGATTTCTCGCGAGACTACCCGCCTGCCATGTTGGATCTCCGAGATCCAAGATGGCGCCAGGAAGTCTCCGACACTTCCCGCCCGCCATGTTGGATCGCACCACATCCAAGATGGCGTTCTGGAAGTCTAGCGAGACTTTCCAGATGCCATCTTGGATGTGGTACAATCAACCCTCCGATGTGATAGCATCGGGCCTTAATCTAGTTAAATATAAACCGTCAGTTTGGCCGAAGAGCCAAATGAGGCCATACACTAGTGTCCTGTAGCCATGCCCAGTAGACGAAGCAAAGGTGCGTTGGGGCGATTCCCACCAGATACACACATTAATCTGCAAGGGGAAACTCTGTCTTGGTGCCCTTGCAAAACTTCATGAAATGTTTATGGATGTTTGCACTTTTATGTATTTTGTATTTTTATATGGCAACTGTTATGATGTAATGTTCAAGTCTGCGCCTCCCATAAAGGGAAGATATTGTTGTTACTGTTTGAAATGTGCACATGAAAAATTGTAAGTTCTTATGCTTAACATCTTTTGCCTGTTCTGCAGCCCGTGGATGTGCTGTGCATTGCCAAGAGGGAATGTGGTGCCCCTGCGGACTGGTCGCCACAGTGGTACTGCACCTACTCCACAGGTGTGGTGTCACTGCTCTCAGGTGAGAGGGGTCGCAAACCTGAGACAAAAAACCTGTATCCAACACCACTCCAATTCCAGGCCACGAGATCTTGGGCAGAACAGAAGCAGGGAGGGCCCTATCTTCAGGCTGGAGGAGGGGTTAGGTAGAGGAGGTAGGAAGAGTGTAGAGAAAGAAAGATAAAACATCTGAGAAGGAAGAAGGAGGAAGGCGTCGGAGAGGACGCGGTGAGAAGGAGTCCCAGGGACACGGGAGTGGAGGATCCACCCATGCGCCCTGAATATGGACCCGACCTGAGTCGGGCAAAGGGACTGGTTGCAAGAGGGAACCGGCCTTGATCTGGTATGGACGCTTCATGGTTCCACCAGGAAAACCGAGGCCACCGCATCTGCAGGAGTGGTGGCTACCATCTGTGGACAATCTGCAAGACAGTGGCTAGAACTAGTTTCAGGGGACGCATGGCCTATTGCCCGACAAGGCCCGCAGCCACCAGATTGTGACCTGTTCATGAAGACGCAGGGTAGGAGAGGCGAGTAATCCAGCACAGGAAGGAGCAACCTGGGATGGCCCACAAAAGGTGTTTCAGCGAAGTGATCCTGATTGCCTGGGAGTTAACCTGGCTGCACCCTGGAGAAGCACAGTGCCCAGCTGGATAACTCTTGCCCGATCAGCAAGTAAAGAGGTAAAGAACTACAAGAACTGTGTTTGTGTGCTCCTTCTACACCCCTTTTACCTCCTGACACCGCAACAGACTCATCCCTGCTATTGACTCAACATTGGCCCTAGGGCCCCTCTCCACCTTTGAGGAGCAATACCATCCCGCTGCCATACCATCTGTCCCAGCGGTCTCAAATCGGCAGCGTCTGCCATCCCTGGACGAGAACCAGAGGTGACGTCACGATGATCCCCTGTAAATACCCCCCTTTGCTGCACGGCCAGGGCCACGGAGCCATGTCACAGCCACTGTGACTTCCCCAAGTATCACCTGCCCAGCTACCGAGTACCCCCGACCCTGGTGGACATTGCACTGCTGTGGTCAGAAACTTCTAGTTTACTTTAGGACTCTAACAAGGCCAGTTGCAAGTACAAAAAACCTTAGCGACCTGAAGGATGTAGTTATAAAACCAGCGGATAAGGGGGGGAACGTGGTGATTTGGCCATACGGTATGTATGAGAAGGAGGCTCGGAGGCAGCTAAAAAACAATGATTACTATTCTACGCTCCCCTCCAGTCCTTTAGTGGAATTCTCCATGGATCTAATTTTGATCCTAGACAGAGCCCTAGAAATGGGTGTTATCCCAAAAAAGCTCTATAATGGACTTTTGACTGAGTCACCAGTGATACCCACCTTTTATTTACTTTCTAAAGTACATAAAAATCCCATCGAACCTCCTGGGCGTCCGATTGTCTCTGGCATTAGAGGGCTATGTAACCCTATTTGTAAATTTATTGAATACTACCTCCATCCGTTGGTTGAGACCCTGCCCTCCTATGTCAGGGACACTACGGACGTGCTGAGGAGACTTGACAGGCTTACGGTTGATGAGGGGGTATCACTGGTGACTATTGATGTGGAGTCGTTATACACATGTATAGTACACGCAGATGGCCTATGGGTCACTAGTCACTATTTGATGAGCAGCAATTGGGACAAGGACATGTGTGAGTTGGTTTTGGAGCTGTTAGAGTTCATGTTGACGCATAACTTCTTCTTGTTCGGGGATCGGTTCTTCCTGCAGCGGTGCGGCACTGAGTTGGGGGTGGCGTATGCACCCTCGTACGCCAACCTCTTTCTAGGATACTGGGAGAGGGAGGTCTTCGGCGAGGGGCGTGCACCTCCACCTATGCGCAGTGCTGGCACCGCTACATTGACGATGTTTTCGTCGTCTGGGGGGACCGTCCCCAAGCTGGGGGAGTTTGTTTTGACTTTGAACTCCAACAGCTACAATATCCATTTGACATATAAAGTCGCTCAGAACGAGATCGATTTTTTGGATATCCGGGTCTCTATCCTAGATGACGGCACTATTATGACGGACTTGTTCCGTAAGGAGACATCTGTAAACTCACTCCTCCATGCCACCTCCTCGCACCCATCGTCCACCATCAGGGCTATCCCCGTGGGACAATTTTTGCGCCTACGGAGGATATGCTCTCGTGAGGGGACTTTGAGTTGGGGGCGTTGACATGGGAGAGCGGTTTCAGGCTCGTGTGGCAAACTCTCAGTAAAAAGGCCTACAGGCGTGCCAAATCTACACCGTGCTCTCAACTCTGGGGGTCAGATCCTGTGTGGATGAGGACACGAAACCGCAGACACGCTTTATCCCTACTACTATAATCAATGGGATGAGATATGAACGATTCTCTCCCGCCATTGGTCTATACTACAGACGGATCCGATACTCAAAGAATTCCTCCCAGACCATCCGATTATGACAGCTAGGGAGGGGCAGCAGCCTCAGGGATCGGCTGGTGCAAAGCCACTACGTACCATATAGTCCACCAATTTTTGGGTTATCTGCACCTAGAATAGGGTGCTATCCCTGTGGGTCCTGCATCTCGTGCCAAAATATCCTCAGGGCCAAGACATTTACGTCGGCGGATGGTCTGAGAAGGTTCTCGATTCCCAAAATACATATCATGTAGTTCCAAGGGAGTGATTTACTACGCGACCTGCGGGTGCAGTCTTGTCTACGTCGGTCTGACCTCCCGTGACTTGCAAGTACGTGTCAGGTAACATGTCCGCAACATTCTCAGTGCTGGGAGTGTTGAGGACTTGACTACCCTGCGTACTCTCCCCAGGCACTATAAGCGGTTCCATGGCTGCGACCCGAAATGTCTTAGGGTCCGTGGGATCGATATGGTGAACCTGGGAGCAGAGGCGGGGATCTTATGAACCGCCTGGCACGTATGGAGTGCCAATGGATAGTTCGACTGGGTACTATGAGCCCTAATGGACTCAATGAGAAATTGAGCTTTGCTCCTTTTTTATAAAGCCTTCTTCTGCTGACCTCTTAAACTCCTCGTTTAGCCTAGTCTCGCTGTTATTTTGCTAATGTTGCTGTTTTTTGGCTCAGACTATCATTGGTTTTTGTGCCACCCTTGATATGAGTACTTTTTATCTCTAACCCTTGTTTTTAAATTTTTCACAGTGAGCGTCTTCTTTTGTGGACTTTCATTCCTTTTGGCTGCCTAGATGTGGGCAATAACTGCGACCAAAGCCTGCTCCGTCCCCGGGAGTGAGATAATATTTATACCATATGCACCTTTTAGTGGAATAATGAAGAAAGAAGCCACGCGGGACCATATGACATTTTCTATGATGGAATTGTTTGATACAGACTTATGTGATTAACATCTGATTCCCCGATGGCTTGATCTAAGTATGGGGGCATATGGTTTTATTTAGGGGAGATTTCACCCCCGTTTTCTCACCTTGTGGGGTCATATTTGGCGCAGGTTAATGGAAAACAGCTTGCCCACTACTTTGCCCTAAACCAAAATGGTGGATCCGCTTCGTGCATGTGCAGTGCGGGCCGGAGTGACCGCGCATGCGCGGGGAGCCTGTTCGCGTCACTTCGGTCACCTGACGTCACAGGAAGTTTTCTTCCAACCAGGAAGTGGGCGACATGCCCCTCGCAGCGCGACCCCTGGCAGCACACATGATGATGCACTTTAGGTAATGAGAGCCCTATAAGAAGCCTCACTTTGTACTCCTTCCCCACCCCTTGAAAAAGGTCACGAAACACGTGTCGGGGTCACTCCCCAGACACTGAGGGTTACTTTCAGATATTCATGGGTGAGTTACTGCGGTAATGAGATTCTATCATTTCACCCGTGGACGTTGTGATCACTATACTACTTCATAATTTTACTGTGCAATAGTCCTTGGATGAGATATTAACTTGTCTACCTCATTGTACTGCATTCTGCACTTTATACCTTCCATGTATTAATGGTTGTGACCTCTGTGTCGGTCTCCTCTGGTGTCATGTACCATCCAATCTGTACGGTTCCAGTTTTTTGTACTTGCAACTGGCCTTGTTATTAAACCTTTGCACAAGCATAGCCATTGTTGTATGTGACTGTTTACTGGGTTTATCACGGAGGTATTAACACTTTATTCTCTTGTTTAAAATATTGGTTAAGTGTACCTCATGTTTACGTCCATGATCCCCTGGGTTTCTTGTTTATATACTTTAGGGCTCTGTAGGGCGAGCCTTCACCATTATCAGTGGATCTGTACTGGAAATGTAGAAACATGAATTGCTATTCATGTTGTAAGTGAAAAAAGTATTTTTTGCAGTGTTTACCATGAAAGTTCTACATCTTAATTCTGACCTTCACAGAGGATTATTTCTCTTGAATTGTGATATACTGGAATTTAAGAATAAAAAGCAAGGCAATATTAAAAAATGTAGATGGTGCTTCATAGTGATAATGTATTATTCATTGCTGTGATCAAAAAGTTTCTCTGTCTTATGTCACTGTTAGAAATATTACTGAAACAATACACTGGAAGGAAAATGTAAGGTGACACTTTTAGTATTTAATTAATTCTTTCTAAACTTTTGGACATGCACTATCTAAGAGTACTGTACAGTATGCTAGTTAGACTATAGAGTGATCATAGTGGCTAAATTGACCTAATGTCGGTTGGTGGCAAATTATACCAAAGCTTGGGATTTCCTCCAGATTCTTTGATATTCACTCACACTTCACAAACACACTTATAGGTTAATTCACTTTCAATGACATTGGCCCTATAGATTGTAAAGGCCCCGTCACACACGTCAACGTCTGAACGATCCATCAATGATCCGACTTGACTTAGATCACTTGAACGGTGTTCAATAATCGCTAGTGAGATGCCACACGTACAGATATATTTAACGACGCAGCAACGATTCCGCAACAAGCGAATGATACTTGCGGTCATTTGATCGCCTACGTCTTTCAGTTCTGAATAGGCGAAGTCGTTAACAACATCGTTATCAAGATGTCACATACACCGATGCTGTAGGTTTGACGGACGATCATCGCTTGGTTTAAGGTCCGGTTCACAAACTTCCCATCAACGATCAGCCGACTTATCGTTGATCGTTTGTACTTGTCACACGCAACGACGTTGTTACGACGTCATTACTTCACCCAAAAAGCCGTGACATACTAACAATATCGTTATCGATATCGCAGTGTGTGACAGGGCCTTTAGACTTGTAAGAAAGATTGTAAGCCCTAGATAAATTTAAGTGATGACAACACTTAAGTATAATAATAAGTATGTTGGCGAGGGGTGTAACTACATCATGTGCAAGAGTTACAATTGCACCTGGGCCCTGGAGCCTGGGGGCCTCCAAAAGTTCCTTTCGCCTATAGAAAAAGACTAATGCTATTAAAGATTTGCAATAATTGGAGGCCCCATTGGAGCTTTTGCATCGGGCCCATGAGCTTCAAGCTACGCCACTGATGTTGGCTATCTACAACAGTCCCTTAGACAGTGAATGGAGTGTTGATCTGCCTGCTTTACTGCCCCTTCATTCAGTCTGGGGTCTGAAGAGCCCCATTCTATGAATAGGGGGTCAAAATGCTATGAGACAGTTGATTTTCACTGAAAAATATTCTTGTAAAATGTTTCTGTAATTTTAAATAGTCCTGTATAAAGAATATATGATGAGAATAAAAAATCCAAGTCCAGCTTCACCAACTACACTGTGTGCAGAATTATTAGGCAAATTGTATTTTAGAGGATTATTTTTATTATTGATCAACAACTATGTTCTCAATCAACCTAAAAGACTCATAAATATCAAAGCTTAATATTTTTGGAAGTTGGAATGTTTTTTTTTTTTTAGATTTGCCTATCTTAGGAGGATATCTGTTTGTGCAGGTAACTATTACTGTACAGAATTATTAGGCAACTTAATAAAAAACAAATATATTCCCATCTCACTTGTTTATTTTCACCAGGTAAACCAATATAACTGCACAAAATTTAGAAATAAACATTTCTGACATGCAAAAAGAAAACCCCAAAAAATTAGTGACCAATATAGCCACATTTCTTTATGATGACACTCAACAGCCTTACATCCATAGATTCTGTCAGTTGTTTGATCTGTTTACAATGCAGCAGCCACCACAGCCTCCCAGACACTGTTCTGAGAGGTGTACTGTTTTCCTTCCCTGTAGATCTCAGATTTTAGGAGGGACCACAGGTTCTCTATGGGGTTCAGATCAGGTGAACAAGGGGGCCATGTCATTATTGTTTCTTCTTTTAGACCTTTACTGGCCAGCCACGCTGTGGAGTAGTTGGATGCATGTGATGGAGCATTGTCCTGCATGAAAATCATGTTTTTCTTGAACGATACCGACTTCTTCCTCTACCACTGCTTGAACAAGTTTCTTCCAGAAACTGGCAGTAGGTCCAGGAGTTGAGCTTCACTCCATCCTCAACCCAAAAAGGTCCCACAAGTTCATGTTTGATGATACCAGCCCATACCAGTACCCCACCTCCACCTTGCTGGTGTCTGAGTCGGAGTGGAGCTCTCTGCCCTTTACTGATCCAGCCTCTGGCCCATCCATCTGGCCCATCAAGAGTCACTCTCATTTCATCAGTCCATAAAAATCAGTCTTAAGATATTTCTTGGCCCAGTCTTGACATTTTATCTTATGTTTTTTTTGAAAGGTGGTCGTATTTCAGCCTTCCGTACCTTGGCCATGTCCCTGAGTATGGCACACTTTGTGCTTTTTGATACTCCAGTAACTTTGCAGGTCTGAAATATGGCAAAACTGGTGGCAAATGGCAAATTGGCAGCTTCACGCTTGATTTTTGCTCAATTAGTGGGCAGTTATTTTGCGCCTCTTTTGCCCAACTCCCTTCTTGCGACACTGTTGGCTATTTGCTATGAAATGCTTGATTGTTTGGTGATCACGCTTCTAAAGTTTGGCAATTTCAAGACTGCTGCATCCCTCTGCAAAACATCTCACAATTTTGGACTTTTAAGAACCCATCAAATCTCTCTTCTGACCCATTTTGCCCAAGGAGCCAAGGGGTGGCTCCTTGTGCCTAGGAATTCACTGTGTTGAGCGCTTTAGCCAGCTGCCTGCAGTGTTTTCTTGGACTGGTCTCCCTGAGATCATTGAATACTTTGCAATGTTGGTCTACTAGGCCTTGCTTCCACCTAGCCAGAGTCCTACTCCACACTGATGAGGGGCAACACCCCGAAACAGCTGTCTGTGGATGGATACCTGGCCTTGGTATTCCCTTGTCATATATCTAGGCTTGTAAAAGAGCTGGATGTTGACGAAAAGGGCCACTTAACATGGTGGTTATGGTGTTCTCCGCAAGGAGCCACCCCTTGGCTGGGTCCTTCCCTGGAGGGATATCTGGCTAGTCCTGTGTTTGAGACTCCTAACCGAGGCTCCACAGACTCTATTTGCATATTCATAATTCCCAGGAGGCAATGTGCCTAGGAATTCACTGTGTTGAGCGCTTTAGCCAGCTGCCTGCAGTGTTTTCTTGGACTGGTCTCCCTGAGATCAGTGAATACTTTGCAATGTTGGTCTACTAGGCCTGGCTTCCACCTAGCCAGAGTCCTACTCCACACTGATGAGGGGCAACGCCCCGAAACAGCTGTCTGTGGATGGATACCTGGCCTTGGTATTCCCTTGTCATATATCTAGGCTTGTAAAAGAGCTGGATGTTGACGAAAAGGGCCACTTAACATGGTGGTTATGGTGTTCTCCGCAAGGAGCCACCCCTTGGCTGGGTCCTTCCCTGGAGGGATATCTGGCTAGTCCTGTGTTTGAGACTCCTAACTGAGGCTCCACAGACTCTATTTGCATATTCATATTTCCCAGGGGGCAATGTGCCTAGGAATTCACTGTGTTGAGCGCTTTAGCCAGCTGCCTGCAGTGTTTTCTTGGACTGGTCTCCCTGAGATCAGTGAATACTTTGCAATGTTGGTCTACTAGGCCTGGCTTCCACCTAGCCAGAGTCCTACTCCACACTGATGAGGGGCAATGCCCCGAAACAGCTGTCTGTGGATGGATACCTGGCCTTGGTATTCCCTTGTCATATATCTAGGCTTGTAAAAGAGTTGGATGTTGACGAAAAGGGCCACTTAACATGGTGGTTATGGTGTTCTCCGCAAGGAGCCACCCCTTGGCTGGGTCCTTCCCTGGAGGGATATCTGGCTAGTCCTGTGTTTGAGACTCCTAACCGAGGCTCCACAGACTCTATTTGCATATTCATAATTCCCAGGAGGCAATGTGCCTAGGAATTCACTGTGTTGAGCGCTTTAGCCAGCTGCCTGCAGTGTTTTCTTGGACTGGTCTCCCTGAGATCAGTGAATACTTTGCAATGTTGGTCTACTAGGCCTTGCTTCCACCTAGCCAGAGTCCTACTCCACACTGATGAGGGGCAACACCCCGAAACAGCTGTCTGTGGATGGATACCTGGCCTTGGTATTCCCTTGTCATATATCTAGGCTTGTAAAAGAGCTGGATGTTGACGAAAAGGGCCACTTAACATGGTGGTTATGGTGTTCTCCGCAAGGAGCCACCCCTTGGCTGGGTCCTTCCCTGGAGGGATATCTGGCTAGTCCTGTGTTTGAGACTCCTAACTGAGGCTCCACAGACAATGTATTCCATAAAAATGTTGTTGTACAAATAACGTTACCAACTATAGTAGTGCCCCAACTACAGTAGAAAACAATAGTAACAGTAATAGTAACAGTAGTAAACAATAAGCGAAAAACAAATTGATTTGGAGACAAATAAAAATACATTTTAATAAACACCAAAGAATTTATGGATTACTGGAAAAATAACCTCAGTAGTGATTAGCGAGTATGACCATGCTCACGTGCTCATAAAGGTACCTTCACATGTGGCAATATTGCTAGACAATTTCACTGGCAATTTGCTGGTTGCAGTGAAATCATGGACACATTGTTCCATTTGTACATAGCAACAAAAAAGAAAAATGTGTCTATGATTTCACTGCAACCAGCAAATTGCCAGTTAAATTGCCTAGCAATATTGCTGTGTGTGAAGGTACCTTGATGGTACCTTCACACGCCGCAATCTCGCCTTGGAATCGTAAAGACGATATGTCGCCCCGGAGCAATCGCCGTGAAATTGCCTCACAGTTGCGGCGTGTGATTGGGGAATTACGCGGCGATAAATCGCTTCTCGCCTGATTCCTGAGCACTGCTCTGAAATCAGCCTCAATCATGAAGTCAATATTTCCGTGTTGTAACGTGTGATAGGGCGATAGTGATGGAATCAGTGTCGCCTATGATTTCCAGTAGGCGTGCCACAGCGTGCCGTAGTCTGCACCTCGTGACAAACAGCTCGAGTCCTTCTCCAGCCCCACGTCACAGGCGACTGCTCCTGGGCTCTTAATGCTGCTTTGCCTCTGGGCACTTTGGTGTCGATGGGGGACTTGGAATCTCCCACCCTCTGGTATTGGCAGGATGTTAGACTCCAGTGTCAGTTTCTTGGCGCTTACTCCTCTGGAGTGAGCTAAACACCGCTCTGCTCCCCAGGCTCTCCTCGACTTCCTCAGACCCTTGCCTATGGGTCACTCTAACTAAATCTAGCTCTCCTGCGACGAGCTTAGCACTGCTCCAGTGCACAGGGTGTCATCCTCAGTCCTCAGTACTGTTCTGTACTGAACTGACTAACTCTGCCCCAGACCAAAATGTATAGGGGAGCTCACCCTGAACCCGGGTTTAGGTCTTCCCCTTCAGGCCTGGAGGCAGAAAGGTGTTGTGTTCTTTTGGTTTTGCCTGGTGTGGATACCCTCTGTTGATCTCAGGTATGACACAACCCCCTGGGGAGATCATGACATTGTGGTATCTGGAATTTGGGGTGCCACAGAAACACCTCATCTGAAAGCAGCATATTAAGGGCAAAGAGACTCTGAATCCAATTATGTTTAACTTAGATTACTGGGTGAAGCAGTTTTGATGCAATCAAAGCATTTAGTTTTAGCCATGCAGCAGAGCTGCCCCTGTCCACACCAGACTCTTGAATAGAGATTGTACGAAAGTGAGGTGTTAATCAGAGTAGAGGGTGAGCAAAGTAGTCCAGTAATGATAATCAAAAGGTGATAAAGCCTTTAGTTTCTGTAAACAATAGCACACAGGCTAATAAGAAAGGCTTGTGTCGACTTTTGTTTACTAACCCCCACAGCATGCTGTCCTCAACTTACATAAAATAAATACCTGTTAACAGATTCCTTTAAAGACCCCATAAAATTTTGTAGGTACCCTATTAGAGCCCCATGATACGACCATGTGCAAGAAGAACATGTGTAAAATTTGTACTAATGAGGTGTGTCTCACTGCAATCCGGATAATTCTATATTGTGTGAAAGTTGCAGTAGTTGGAGGTTAATTATCCCTTTCTTTATTTTTTATTAGAAATTTTATAATTAACATACTGAAAATCTGAAATCATCAAAATTAAAAACAGGACCAAAAGCAAAAATGGTAAAAAATGATCAGAATTGTAAAAAAGTGTCATGGTTAATGCGCCTGGGGGTTAAAGGTTACATATTATTTAGTATTTTAATGAGCATAGATGGATGGCACATAAGTTATAATCAAGGCAGAGGATTTTGCATTTGGTCTGTGTAGTCATTTGCATACACTGATTCTGGCTGAAGGCAGGAGAGATGATATCTTCATAGTTAATGATTTTACAAAGCAGCACATTAAAAGAACTGACTATAAAACAGAAGCCTGTCGCAGTGCTGGAGTTTAACCTCAGCAATGCAGTTTTTGTTCTACAATTTAACTTCATGGGATAGGTTTATATTCGGGTTATGTCAAGTGTTGACAAGATGATCTTCTTGTTCAAATATTTTTATTAAACATGAACATATACAACTGTTTAACAGGCACAGTAAATAACAGAAGAAAGAATTTTTTACAGCATATATGATTACAATTGTTGATTCATATTATTACTTCAAATTAATTATTCTCAGGGCTGTACAAGATGAGTGGTAAATTTAGCTTAAATTTCCATTATATAGAACAATAGGTAAGGGGACAAGGAAGGAGGGGGGAAGGTAAAGAAGGGGAGGGAAGGGGAGGTTAAGGTAGGTAGAGTCTGTCTGATTAGCAAGTCGAAAGGTGTTCAGGGCGTTCCCCAACGTATATTTGGAGCATGAGTAGGAGGAAAAATCCTGTTCCATGGGTCCCATTTCTTAGAGTATTTGATTAACGTTTTTTGTCTTAAGGCGTACGCGTATTCATGAGAGTTATGCGAAGCAATTTTTTCAAGCAAAGTTGGGAATGGGGGATTGTCAGTGTCTCTCCACATTGAGGCAATCAAAGTTTTTGTGGTCAGTATAATGTGGACTATGATGGGTCTAAGTTGCAAGGGTATTTGATCCGTACCTATCAGGAGAATGATGAGTTCCGGGGTTAGAGTGAGTGAGTTATGTGAGAGGTCATATATAAGGAGTTGAACTTTGTTCCAAAAGGAGTTCAGATTCTTGCAGAACCAAAATATGTGTGAGATGGTACCAACTTCCTGGTTGCACCTCCAGCAGAGCGGAGAGTTGTCTTCCTTCATTAGATGTAAGCGTTGGGGAGTAAAATACCATCTTGTGAGGGATTTGTAGTGAGTCTCTAGTAGGGTCGAGCAAAAAATCATCTTCGGTAGGTTCGATAGAGTTTGACTCATGGATTTAGTGTCAATTGATATTTCCAGTTCTCTTTCCCAAGCCATTAGATTAGGGGTTTTGGTAAGTGCTAAGTCCAAATTTATCGCCTTGTAGATATTTTTGGTCGTCCAGAATATAGGGCTGTGAAGGAATTTGAATAGGTTCATTATAGTGAGTGGTAGTTGGAAGTTCGGGGACTTTTTGGTTACGTAGACATTGATTTTTTCCCACACTTGTAAGTCTGTGTCTTGTAAAGAAAAGTTGGTTTGTAGTAGGGCAAAAGGAAGAAGATAGTTTAGTCTGTCGAAAATATCAGATAGGAATTTGATTCCTTTTTTTTTCCAAGAATCTATATTAAGAGATGGGATTAACAATGTTAGAATCTCAATTGGGATCCAATCATGTGATGAGGTCGGAGTGTTCACTAGTGTTTTAGTAGAAAGTTGTTTCCATGCTTGTATTGTGGCTCTAGTAGTCAGTTCTTTTGGGAGCTGTTTTGATTTGTCGCAAAGGTGTGATAACAAGAGTAGATTAAGTTTTTGTTTTGGATGTCTTGCTTCTTCCAGAGATAACCAGCTAGGTCTTGAGGTTTCGTTCCACCAGGTTTTGCTCAAGGCAATTATAGTAGCATTATAGTATGCTGCAATGTTTGGTATAGCCAGTCCACCATTTGCTCTACTTTTCTCTAGTGTTGTCCTAGCTACCCTTGGCTTCTTTTGTCCCCAAACAAAGGATATTAACTGTGATTGTAGTTTCTTTATCCAGGACTTCTTTATTGGTATTGTGAGAGAACGGAAAATGTATAGCACTTTAGGTAAGATAAACATCTTGTACGCTTCGATTTTCCCCAACCAAGATAGATCTGTTTTGGCGATGTGTGTGAGATCTTTCTGAATAGTAGCAATTAGGGTGGAGAGATTTTGATCCATTAAGGTGGAAGTATGAGATGTGATTTTTATTCCCAAAAAGTCCAGGTCTTTCCTATCCCAATTTAGACTATGTTCACTTTTGATTGTGGACAGTGTTTCAGGGTCCAGGTTATAGTAAAGAACCTGGGTTTTGTTTATGTTGATTTTATAGGAGGAAACTGCCGAGAATTCCTCGATGGTGGCAAATAGGTTTCTTAAAGAATTAATAGGGTCAGAGAGAGATAGTAAGACATCATCGGCGAACAAGCTTATTTTGTACTCTTTGAATTTGGTGTGGATGCCCTTTATGAGAATATTCATGCGAATTTTCTCAGCCAGAGGTTCTATGTAGAGATCAAATAACGATGGGGAGAGGGGGCAGCCTTGTCTGGTTCCGTTGGAGAGGGGGAATGCATTAGAAAGAGTGTTGTTGGTCATGATATTAGCCGTCTGTTTAGAGTATAATGATTTGAGTACTTGTACTATATTGCCTTTGAAGCCAAATTTGCTAAGTGTTTCGAACAGAAAGCCCCAATGGACCCTATCGAACGCTTTTTTAGCATCGACTGAGACCAGTAGAGCTGGGACCCTGTGTTTCTCTATGTGGGAGAGTAAATTAATGGTGCGTCGGGTAGCATCTGCTGAACCTCTATTTTTAACAAATCCTACCTGATCACTGTGGATCAATTTTGGGATGATTTTTTGTAATCTTGTGTTGATAGTTTTAGTTATTATTTTGAGGTCGGAGTTAAGAAGGGAAATGGGGCGAAAGTTAGACACATTGTCCGGGTCACCTTTATTTTTTGGGATTAAAGTTATTGTGGCTTGAAGTAGTTCTTTAGAGGGTTGTGAATTAGGGTTAGTTAGGTCATTTAAGAGTCTTGTTAAATAAGGCGTAAGTATTTTTTGGTATGTGATATAGTACTCGTTTTGTAGTCCGTCTGGACCAGGGGATTTGAGTTTTTTAAGTGTCTTGATTGTGTCTATGACCTCCTCTTCAGTGAATGGAGAGTTTATGTAGTCCAGGTCATCTTTGGTGAGTGAGGGAAGTTCAATTGAATTTAGGAATGCAGTGATCTTATTGAGTGTGGGAGTTGGTTCTGAATGAGATTGATTTAAATTATATAATGACTTGTAGTATTCAGCAAAGGTATCTGAGATATTCTTTGGGAGTTTTTGTAAAATGTTGTGTTTATTTTTTATTTGAGATATTGTGGACTTAACTCTACGGGCTTTTATGAGTTTTGCGAATAACTTATTTGGTTTGTTTGAAGAGACGTAGAAGTTAGATTTGGATAGGCGAGTTATTTTATCGTAATCTGAGACTAGTAGGGATCTAAGATCAATTCTTAATTTAAGAATCTCTTTCATGGTTGAGTCAGAGGGATGAATTGAGACAGAGTCTTCAAGTTCTTTTAATTGTCTAATTATGTTGTCTGTGGCAGCAGTTAAGGTTTTTTTGTGTCTTGCGTTTAATTGTATTAAAAGGCCTCTAACAACTGCTTTGTGGGCCGACCATACAGTAGATATTGTTGTCTCCTCAAGATCATTCTCCAAGAAGTAAAATTTCAAAGAGTTTTCTATTTCTGCTTTGTATTTTGGGTGTAGGAAGAGGAATGAGTTTGCTCTCCACCCTCCTTGGTAATTCTGAGTGGGGCCCCGTGAAGTACTGAAAAGTATGGGAGAGTGATCTGACCATGATCTTGGGAGTATGGTTACTTTCTTAATGAGCCTAAGTGAGTTGATATCTGTGAGGATCAAGTCTATACGTGCTAAGGATTTGTGAACATTTGAGAAATGAGTATACTCAATTGAGGAAGTATTGAGGCATCGAAATGCGTCAAATAGTTCTTCCTGTTTTATCATCGGGTCCAATTGAGTGTTCATGTTTCTGTTCTTGTTAGAGGAGTCAAGCAGGGCATTCGGTACTGCATTGAAATCTCCGAATATATATAAAGCACCCTCCTGAATCTCTCTAACAGTTCGCAGAAGTTTTTTTTAGGAATGTAATCTGGCCAGAATTAGGGGCGTACACATTAACTAATGTGTGCATTGCGTTGTCCAATAGACATTTGAGTATGATGTACCTGCCTTCTGGGTCTGATATAAATTCTTTTTCTTCAAATTTAATTGTCTCTTTTATTAGTATGGCCACTCCTGATTTTTTTTTTTTGTTTGATGATAAAAAGATATGCGGGTAGAAAGGGTTTGAAAATTTCGGAGTTTTGTCAATGCTGAATCTTGTTTCTTGAAGGCCTGCAACGTCTATGTTATGCCGTTTTAACTCTTTCCACACATAAAAACGTTTCTGTGGGGAGTTAAGTCCATTAGTGTTAAGTGATAGATAATTGTGAGACATGGCTGGCGAGAGTGTACGCTAGGTGAATTGAGTAGGAAGACTCTACAGAGAAAAGGGGTGGGATGGGGGAAAAGAAAACTTGGGTTAAAAGGATTGAGCAACTATGGATATTTATTACAAAACGTGTGTAACAGAAATTAGACAAGAATAGAACTAAATTGTTCTTTGGTGGAAGGGTTCGAAGAACCGATGAAGTACTTCCTCTGGCTAAAGTTTCGGCCATGGTGCCAATCAAAAGAGAGTGTCAAAGCCTATTGCTTTCTAGGTGTGGTCATCCTGGGTCTCCAATTCGGAGGTTTTTTAATGTTTTAAGTCCATTTTCGACTTCCTCAATATTGTGAGTTTTGTTATTGTGAGAGAAGATGATATCAGAGGAAGGGTGACTCCATCTGTACATGATGTGATTGCTTCTCAAAATCTCAGTGACCGGTCTGAGTGACCTTCTCTTATTTAGTGTTTCTTTCGAGAAGTCTAGGAAAACTTTGATGGAGTGGTACGGGGCTGGTAGTGTCTTGTATTTCTTTAGGTATTCATTTATTTGGTCTTTGGTTGAAAAAAAAGAAAATTTCGCAATTACATCCCTAGGAATGTCGTCAGCAAGTCTTTTTGGCTTAGGGATCCTGTGGGCTCTCTCGATTGAATATTCGAGTTCATGTTTACCTGGGATTGTTTTCTTAGCTAGATTTTTAATGTATTCTGGTAGGTCATTTTTTTTAATTTTTTCCGGACACCTCTAAACTTCAAGTTGACTCTTCGGTCTCTATCTTCTCTGTCTATTATTTTGTTTCTTAGATAAGTTATCTCCTCTTTCATCTTGTGTTGTTCATTCCTGACTGCGGCAGAAACTGTCGTAAGTTTGGCAATGGAGTGGTCGTGATCATCTATTCTCGTGACTATAGAGGCTACTGTCGATTTAATTTCCTCTAGATGAGTTTTCATGTTATCCTCAATTTTGGACTGGAAAGATGAGAATAAGTTTAACATGAAGGTTTTGTCCAGTGGTTGGTTTGGGTTTGAGGTGAGTAGCTGATCTAGTTCCGTGTTGCCCGTTTTTTGTTTCTGCCTAGCGGGGCTTTTAATGTTTGGGTCTTGTTCTAGTTCCACTGTATCGGATATTAGAGTGGGGTTCGGGAAAGTTTTAGAGGGGGTGCTCATTTCTTTCCGTTTAGAAGAGGAGTAGGATGTTTCGTTCATAGAAGTTTCATCTAATTCTTCAGGGGGGATGCCCAGTCTTTTGTTTTATGATCTGTAAGAGGTTGGTTCTCTACTTTATTTTTATGTTTTTTGAAAGATTGTGAAGTTTGAGATAGGGTTGGGAGTCTACTCTTCAAGGGGGACTTTTGTAGGTCTCCCGCGGCCTCGATCCCCTGAGGGGTTGAGCTTAATTTAGATTTTGTGGGCATGGTAGTGCAGTGGAGCTCTGTGGTTATTATGTCAGGCTAAACAGAATCTAGTTAAGTTTTGTAAGTCAAATCACTGAGGTGCAGAGTTTGCTTTGTTAACAAATAGTAGCTACCACCTTAGGTCTGTGTCTTTGTGACAGTAGTTAGGTGGGTTTTACCACAACAGGAAAAAGCTGGAAGTTTACTTAATATTGTGATTAAGTAAGGGAGTGAGATCGGAGTCTGAAGAATATGGTAGATATAATAGACAGGAGTTGTCAAACTGTTCCAGATCAGTTGTGAGGAAAATATATATATATAGGATCTTATATTTTAGGTAAGCTTCAAGAATTCTCAATAGGATGAATTAATGAGAGCTCAGAGTCTTAAAGTTTCATGCAGCTATATGTGCTGGGGTGTAGTGTCAATTTACCTCTCCTGTGGCTGTGTAACTTTGGCTGGTTAGGAAGGTCAGGAAGACAGCAATCAGGAAGTCTCCTCAGTGATGCTTGTGGTCGTCGGGGCAACCAGGATAAGCCCTCTTCGTTGTGGAGAGGGAGGGGGATAATGTTGGTGTCTGCAGCCTCCTATATGAGAAGTGTCAGATTTACTTCTATTAAGCGCAGACAAAAAGCTGGAGAGCTGCTGGGAGCTTTAAGTGTAGGTGACGTCACCGAGACCCGGCCGGATCTACTTTATATGCAGGGAGCCAGTGGTTTAATAACCCTCCGCCCCCATTCCTCGCCGTCTGTCTCCTGTCTTACCTTAGTCTTAGCATCACCGGCGTGCCGTATGGACGTGAGGTCGCTGCTGGAGGAGGAGAGGGAGGCTCCGTGTCGGGAAGCTCCTATGCTTCTTCCGCCGCTGGGGCAGGTTCCAGAAGGTGCTGCGACGCGTCTTCTTTCTCCGGTGACAGACCGGGAAGCCCGGACCGGACCAGGGAGGGTGCACAGGTACGGGTGGCCACTGAGTTCTCCCTCCAGCCAGAAGGGAGCTTGTTAAGTTCTGTGATAGGTGGAGTGTATGTCACACTCACCTAGGGGAAGATGGCGTCCAAACTGAGAGGACCCAGACCCGGGCCCAGAAGCCTCTGTGTGGCGGTCTTCCTCAGAATCCTCCTGTGGGTCTTTCAGGACAACCACTGCAGTTAGGTACTAATATGAACCGACTTTGAGGTGGGTTGTAGTCTTAAAAAAGACTCTAAAACCCTTGTCGCTGTGTTAGGCACCGGAGCTCTATGAAGGCACGTCTATCTCATAGGGCTGCTGGCCACGCCTCTCCAAGATGATCTTCTTAAGATGGCAACTATTTACATATACATATTTACAGTGCAGACGTCACACTTGTTATATAGTTTTAAGCATATACAATTCCGTGAAAAAGTATTCATACCCTATGAGCTTCTCCACATTGTTACACATTACACCTGCAAACAAATATATTTTCTTGACATTTTATGTACTATACCAACACTATGTGTCAAATATTTGTGAAGTACGATATAAAGGAAATGATACATAGTCTTCTAAATATTTTATAACTATAAATCTGAAAAATTGTGACCTGCATTTGTATTCAGCACCTCTGAGTTAATACTTTGCAGGACCACATTACACTACAATTACTACTGATAGTAATGGGTATGTCTCTACCATCTTTATACATTTATAATGATATTTCTGCTTATTCTTCCTTGCAAAATATCTAGTTCAGTGAGATTGGATGGAGATGTCTGTGAACAGCAATAACAGATTCTAGGGCCGCTTCACACTATGGCAGTATCAGGTCCAGGGCTGTCCGATGTGAATCGGACAGCCCAGACCTGATCTGTACTCCAGTCCGGTGTGTAGCCGGATTGCTGCAGCTGGAGTGATCCCTGCTGAAATTATAGGACCACGGCTCGCGGGGAGCTAGCCGCAGTCCTGAACTGTCAGCAGGGGACTGCTGGTGGTGCTGAAGTTTAGCAGCGCTCTCGCTGCTAAACTCCAGCTCCCACCGTCCAGCTCCCGGGTGCGATGCTTTATTGGCTCCGTTGTGATCTGGCGCCATAGACCCCCATGTTACAGGGCGCCTGATCGCACAGGACTGGGAGGATCCAAATTGGGTAGATTTTTCACCCCGGATGCAAAAATGTTGCTTGCAACATTTTTGTGTCCAGGAGAAAAATCCAAATTGTCCCGGATCCTCCCGGACAGATGGAAACTGGATGGCAGATAGCTGCCATCCGGCTCCATCCAGCCTCATAAGGCAAAATTACAGCAAAATCGTGTCCGGGGCTGTCAAGTTCACCTCGGCCAGCCCCGGACCTGATGGTGCCATGGTGTGAAGCCTGCCTAAATGGGATTTAGGTCTGAATGTGACTGGGCCACTCACACATTAATATGTTTTGATCTAAACCATCCTTTGTAGCTCTGCCAGTATGTTTAGGGTTGTTGTCTTGCTAGAAAGTGAACCTATACCACAGTCTCAAGTCTTTTGCAGCTTCTAATAGGTTTTCGACAAGGATTCCCCTGTATATAGGTCTATTCACATTCCCATCAACTCTGACTAGCTTCTCTGTCTTGGCTGAAGAAAAGCTTCCCCACAGCATGATGCTGCCTCCACTATGTTTCACAGTGGGGAAGGTGTTTTCAGCATGATGTGCAGTGTTAGATTTTTACCATAAATAGCATTTTGCAATTAGCTCAAAAATTTCTATTTTGGTCTAATCAGACCGAAGCACCTTCTTTCCCATTATAGCTGTGTTCTCTACATGGCTTTTTGAAATCTGCAAATAGGACATCCTATGGCTTGCTTTCAAAAATAGCATTCTTCTTGCTCCCCTTCCAAAAAGGCCAGATTTGTGTAGTATATGAATAATATTTGTCCTATAGACAGATTGTCCCACCATGGCTGTGGATCCTTGCAGCTCCTCCACCATGGGCCTTTTGGCTGCTCATCTAATTAGTGCTTTTCTTGTGTGTGATGTAAGTTTAGGTAGCCATGTTTTGATAGGTTTGTAGTGGTGCCATACTCTTTCCACGTTTGGATGATAGATTGGACAGTGCTCCATTAGATGTTCAGAGCTTGAGATATACCGTAGGTAATTTTTATACCCTAACTCTGCTTTACTCTTTTTACAACTTTATCATTGACCTGTCTAATGTGTTTCTTGGTTTTCATGATGCTTTCATGACCTCTGAAACCTTCACAAAACAGCTGTAGTTATATTGAGAATAAACAACTCACCGGTAAGCAATATAATTTACTAATTGGGTGACTTCTGGTGGAAATTGATTACTTAGTATTTTATTCAGAGAAATAAGAATACTGGGGGCTGAATACAAATGCACATAACAATTTTCAGATTTATATTTTTTCAAATATTTAGAAAATCAAATATCAATTCCTTTAAACTTTACAAATACTTGGTACTATCTGTGAGTATTTTTACATAAAATCCCAATAAAATACATTTAAGATTGTTGGCATAACGGGAAAAACTGTGGAAAACCTCACATCATATGAATATTTTTTTAAGGTACTGTATGGCTATTATTTACCAGCCATACATTCTTTAGCAATAAGAAATTAGAAAAGTATATATGTAACAGGTAATTTCCTGGAAGCCTTAACAGATACGTTATATATCGTACATATATTTTTTTCCAGTGTTTTTAGTGTATGTCTATGCCTATATTAAAACCAGCTTTAGACTGGCTCATTGAAAAACCTCTATTGAATGAAGAGTTCGACAGAAAAATATGACCCTAAAGATTTACAGAAAACTTCTGTATTTGTAGCTGATGACATCAATAACCTACCACTAATGTCTACTACTTATGGATTGATTGACAAATAATTTATTAGACCTTATTGACAGTTTGCCCTAGCTTACAATAGAATAGCTAAAGAGTGGGTCCTTAGAATTATTGAGACCATGGAGCCCAGTTCAACACCAAAGACAACTTCCAATTTTCTCAGGAGACTTCTGCAGGGATGGCTAACTGTGCATATTTGAATCTCTTCCAGAGTTAGGTCTTAAAAGTTGGTTCATTTTATTATTTTCAAGTTCTCAAAAATTGCAAAGACACTCAACAATATAGGGGTTTGAGCTCCACAATAACCAATGCATTGTTGAACACCAGTTCCCAAGCATACCTAGATGACTATCTCACAAGGTCTTTACAGGTCAACTTAGATACATGTGTGTCTGTGTATTCAGTCAGTGTTTTGTTCAGTTGTTGTTTTCTTTGGAGTTTGCTATCATACGGTTCTTTCAGCTGCAATCATTTATGGAAACTCCTTTAATTTGTACAGCTTGTTTCTTCTTTTACTCAGACCTGCTTATTAACACATCGTTTGCTGTAAGCATTACACACTGTCATCTAGAGTCTATCCTCATTAGGCTGCACTCATCTCTGCAAACGTCTGTAGTTTCTAAAACCTGCATAGTGTGTATATCTTGGTTCAGAACTGCTGTTTAACCTTTTATCTGCTGTACTATGTTTATCTGGATTTGAAGCTTCCAATATGACCTTCTCCAATTGTTTGCTTTCTCTTCCGCATAGCTTGTTGGCAGGGTCCTCACTGTTCCATGTGCCATTTATAAATACCAGCCCACTGTTGCCTTTGCACCCTGGTCCATGTGTTCACCTAGGCTTGTGGCTTAGTGAATCCTGTTCACCAGGTAAGCCATGATAGCAGCATTGTGCTTGCAGTCATTGTTTTGCTTTAGAAATATTTATCTTTATAATTACAGAGAATATATCATGATGTAGTAAAATGTGTATTTACTTCAAGATGCATTCAACCAAAAGCAAATTATGAACACCAGATGTTGAATATCCTTAAACCTACATTGAGCCTCAACCATGCTTCACTGATGGTTGAAGATGTGGATCTCAGTGTGTTCCATTGTTGACATCTGTTCCTGCCAAAGATCTAAAGTTGAAACTATTTTCAACACCTTGCCTATCCTGTTTTCAATGCTCATTGCTTCAATTCTTGATGGGTACACATTCTTTAAATCCAATGGAGCCACATGTATTATGCAGTTAATAAAAAAAGACTTTGACTTAGGACTTTTTGTATTGTTTGCAACTTTTCTTTTTGATTGCCAAAATTAAAATTAAATATTACTCTGTAGTAGTGGCTTTTCTTTAATTTCCCCATAAAGGATGATCAAGAAACATTAGAAAGTATTTTAAATCTTTGTACGTAGTTTTGCATAATTGTATATTAGTTTACATTTAGAAATGATTACCAAAGTATGAAAGTTGAATCTCATACTGTTTTTTATGTTATCCAAACAGAGGGAAATGAGGAGGGGAACAGCTTACCAGATCTTGTAACACCTCCTCCAGATGGAGACAATCCACACGGAGTTGCCCAGGTCCCGGCTTCAAGAAAAGGAACACATCAAAAAATGTGTCCAACGATAACTTCTCCATAAGTTAAAACTCCATTTTATTGAACAATGTTGCCAGTGAAAATTGCAATACAAACAATTTAAAGGGGTTATCCAGGATATACATATGAAAAAAAAGGGCCTACCTTTAACCATTTTCCAGTGTTTCTCTGGTCATTCTGTAGAGATTTGTGACCTGACACCAGCTACAGTGTTTCATGGACTACACCGGAGGTCACAACTTGATACATCTCTACAGATCCTTGTTCTGGCCTCATTATGGCCCTCATAGACTTGTACTGAGCTATTGTGATATAACTTCAGACTTCTGGACAATCAGAATTTAGAGGCACAAGATGGCGCTGCAGGACCAGAGCAGCATCGGTAACAAGTAAAGACGCCAGAAGGTGAGTTTATGACTGAGAGCAGGATACTTACATTTAAAGCACCACTACAGCTCTGAAAATGAAAGCCCCACTGGAGTGGTGCTTTGAACTAGAGCAGGGGTCTCAAACTCAGCTGGGTTGGTGGGCCGCACATAGAAAAACATTTATAGCGGGGGCCGCATCTCTTGTAGGACTAAGTGATATATTTTAGTAATACCAGAATTTCTTGCTCAATGTAGTAAAGTACAATTCCTGATCCCTTTCTTGTAGTAATGTCTCCATCCTGTAGTAATGTCCTTTTCTACTGATGTCCCCCATCCTGATCCCTTTTTCTAGTGATGATCCCTATCCTGATCCCTTTTTCTAGTGATGTCCCCCATCGATCATGGTCCCCTTTTGTAGTGATGTCCCCACACTGATCTCCTTTTCTAGTGATGACCCCCTTCCTGATCTCCTTTAGTAGTGATGTCCCCCATCTTGATCCCCTTTAGTGATGATGTCCCATCCCGATCCCCTTTTATAGTGATGTCCCCCATCCTGATCTACTTTTATAGTGATGTCCCCCATCCTGATCCCCTTTTATAGTGATGTCCCCCATCCTGATCCCCTTTTATAGTGGTGTCCCCCATCCTGATCCCCTCTTATAGTGATGCCCCCCCATCCTGTTTTACCTTCTTACACACTCAAATACACACTCTATCACACTCACACACAAACCCACACACAAAACCCCCCACACACACACACACATACTCTCAAACACACTCTCACACATCCTCATACACACTCTTACACTCACACTCATACACACACTGAAACTCGCACACACTTTCTTATACACACATCCTCACTCACACACTCAGTCTCACACACACACCTTCTCACACACACTCACACTTTTCTCACTTTAATGATGCATCGCTTCAGTGCAGGGGGCCGCCGCGGTCCCCACTGTACTGACTTCCGGCCTCTGCTGTGCTAATGGTGGGTTTACACGCCGCGATATCGGCGTCCAACTCCGATCCAACTCCGACAAAAAGTCACGTGGTTCGTGAGTTGGACCCGATATCGTTCCTGCATCGTACTGTTTGAAGGTACAATACGATGCAGGAACGATGGTAATCCGATATCGGGGGTCGAATGAGCGTGCTATTCAACCGCCCGATATCGGATGCCTGTTGGAGCCGGATCGTTGCGTGTAAACATCCAACTCCGATGTGTACGCCGATGCTACCCATTGACTCTCATGTTAAATGGTCATTACTGGGTTGGTGGGCGTACACATCGTAGGGACGTTGTTTCCCGATATCGCAGCGTGTAAACCGCCGATGCGATATCGGGAAAAGTGCTCAAAAAATGCGCGCTCCCGCGCCGTTGTATACCGATATCGCCCCGATATCGGGACGTGTAAACCCACCATAAGACTTCCTCCAGCCGCCGCCCAGACAAGCTCTGTTGCTCATCAAGATCAATGCAATCTACCAGCCAGAGGCCTGCAGGTGACGTCATATTGTGCCGTCAGCTGCGGGCCTCTCACTGGCTGGCAGCTTGCATTGATCTTGCTGAGTGGCAGAGCTTGTTAGTACTGCGGACAGAAGTCATCACACAGCAGGGACTGCAGTGGCCCCCTGCACTGGGGCAATGCATCATTAAGTTGTCCAAGGTGCCGCGGGCCGCATAGTGAACGCCCAGGGGCCGCATGCGGCCCTCGGGCCGCGAGTTTGAGTCCCCTGAACTAGAGAGTTACTGTATATAATATAAAAAAGTTAATATATAAAATGTATAGTTTATTTATTTTATGTAAGCCTCAATTTTTCAAGCTTATTTTTCATTTTGTTAGAATGTTACACAAGTTAAAAGTTTCTTTTTATGGACCTATTTAAATTTGAAGTGATATTGAGTGGCCTATATATTGGATAACCCCCCAAAATGAAGCCATTTTAAAAGTTGGCCCTTAAGAACCCCTGATCTAGATGCTGATATCACTATTGACAGCAGCATCTGGGGGGCTACAATGGCCACAATCATGGTTAGCAAAGAATGTGGCCAATGCAGCAGAGTGTCAGCCATAGTATACAATTGAAACACATAGCATTTTTTCCATCTAGGAGTGCTATCTATTTATTTACTAGCACCGTGAAAAAAGGCAGCACAAAGGAATAAGACCCTTCAATGATCACCATAAAAAAGGCGTATTGGAGATTGTTACAGGGTTAATGATAGAAAATATTACATAGGTATAATACTGTAGTAAAATACATAATTACTGAGACACTTTATGACTTTTATCTATGACAGATGGTCAATATTAATTTAAAGAATTCACAAACAGAAAATGTATGTATATTGGTTAAGTTCACAAGATATGTTGAGTCCGAATGACATCGATATGTGTTACTCATGTATTTCACACAAAGGAATAAATACTTAGAAAGAAATTATGTAGGTACTGCACATATGGCACTTTTTTATTACAAACGTAAAGGTTAATGGGGTTTAAACATGTTTTATTATCACGTATCCACTAGATAGTGGGCAAATGTTAGCTCTGTGTAGGCTCAACCGCTGATACCCTCAACAATTGACATAACAAAGGTCCCATATTTCATGCCTTTTCCCCCTTGCTGTAAGACCACATCCAAAAATTGAATATATGTACCCTGATGTTTCATGCAAAGCCTACAGTGACAAAGATAGTTGATGCTGCTCCAAAGCGTCTATGTTTAGAGCATTTCAATCGGGAACTATAGGTTCAGATAAGACTAGTCCAGTGCTGCCCTTGGCCGGTTGAACCTCGCTTTGCTACAGGTGAATGACAGGTCTGTACTGTGAGAGTACATATGGAGAGACAATCTACTCGAGTAGGGGATCTTAATAATCTGGAGCATTCCAAAGAAGATTTTACCAAGCTGCAATCGTATAGTCACACATTGGTTTTAGGCAGTTTGACCTCGCTGACAGGCTCCTTTTAATTTTACTATTCAGACAAGTTAAAGGGTATGACTGAATTTAAGACATCAGTAAAATAAAGTTAGTTTATGTCTGCCTTTCTCATGCCTGACTGTATTCAAGACATAACCTCCACATGCTCTTGATACAGAAGCTCAGAACCAAGGGAGGGGGGGGGATCTCCATGATAGCCACAAAATGTGTCATTCGTGACACCTTAGTCTTGTGAGTATTAGTTTCAAAGCTTGGACAGGGGTGCTGTTTGGAGTGAACCTAACGATGGCTCCTCGGTCCCCACTTTACTCTCTCTCCTCGCCTTCCGACCCCACTCTTGGGCCCTGCAGGACTACTTTGAAGGCTGTTCAGGGTCATTGTCTCAGGTCTAGTGCGGCACCGACCACCAGGACATCTTCACAGCTCTTGTAGCGTCTGCACACTCTAACTAACTCCGCACCCAGCACCAGTATTTATAGGGGATCTTGCCTAAGGGCAGCAAGTTGGGCTCCCCCTACTGTGCTGGGGTGGAAGGTGTTGCTTGTGTCTGTCTACACACTGTGGAAATCCATCCGTGCTGTAGGTAAGTCTGTGGTTACCTGTGTGAGCAGGGCACCACACATTTATGGGTATATTTACAGGATTTCATAAATCTCACATGGAGACTCATACTCTTCTGGAGAGCTTATTTCATTAGGACCTATAGAGATGATAAAAATAAAAACCTAAATAGAGACTAGGCACTGCCAATAGATTTTGGGTGTGCTGTAATGTAAAAAATCCTGAATGCTCATGCAAGAAAAGATCAGCATTAATTAAAACAGTATACACCCCCCTTCATCGCTGTACATGGCCCCCACACCAGAAAATAATAAATAATGTAGCTTACCTCTCCAGCGCTCCCCTTCCTCTCTTACTGTTTGCCGCACTTTGCATACTGAGTTCTCCTGAGTCCCGGCATCCGATCATGTGACCGGGGCACACAATGACGTCATTTCTGTGCACCCCGATCACATGATCAGTTGCTGGCACACAGGAGGACTCAAGACGCGACATCTAACATGGTGGGGGGCTATATCCAGGATGGAGCTAGCCATATGCAACATGGAGGGGGGCTAAATCCAGGATGAAGGGCCATGTCCAGGATGTGGGGGTAATGTACCTGTATGGGGGTACTTTATCCCAGTGTGGGGGACCATATCCCAGGATGGGATTGTATACCATGATAGGGGGCTATATACCGTGATGTGGGGCCATATCCAGGATGGGGGGGTAATGTACCTGGATGGGGGAGACACTATATCCCAGTATGGGGATCTATATGCCAGGATGGGGATTATATACCAGGATGGAGTGGCCCTATCCAGGATGGGGGATATATATTACCTGGAAGGGGCCCAGGATGGGAACATTACCCCTAGGTGACAGCCGTAGATCCCCCCATAACAGTGCATTATAACCACATTTTTTGCTTTAACATCACATCAACGGAACATTAGTGGCATGTTCCAGACTGTCCCAATGGTGGTTATGCCAGCCTGGTGGTATTTACGCAGTCTTTTAAAGTGTTTCCGTGAAGGCATTACAATCCACACACTGACCTCTCAGTCCAGCAATCCTGAGAACAGAGAGAGATACTCCAGGCTCCCCACACATCCCTGGTCTCCTCACCACGTGTCTTCCAGGATGCCAGCCACTTCCAAGCATTCCATCCCAGTTGCCTTTCAGGACAATGGCCGCTCCAAACATTGAGTGAGACCCTGTCTTCATAGGAACTGCCAGAGCTATCCAAGCTCTTCACACATGGATTCTCCACCATGTACTTCTGGCAACATGGCTGCTGCAAACCCAGAGCAACATGTGACCAATCAGAAAGTTGGACTATATCCTATCTGTTACACATAAGCACACCTGTAGGAGGATTAAGGCTTGACAGACAATCCCCTGGCTTTTCACTCACCTGCAGTCTAGCACATATAATGCATTACCTGAACTTGTGGAACCTCAAGTCCCAGCATAATGCATTACTGAAACTTGCTGAACTACAACTCCCAGCATACACATTTGCAATGCAGCAAGCCGCTGCAGCACATTTAACCCTCCTCTGTTCGAACACGAGGTATTGAACACTTGATATACCCAATCACACTGTAAACCACAATTCACACAGTTTAAACAGAGTCCATAGAACTTCGTAGGCCCGCCGACTTATAGGCAAATGTTAGTGTGCAGAGAAATCTTCATGGACCCACCAACCTATAGGCAAACTGTTACTGTAGTCCATCTTGTTGTATGGTGACCGCATTGTCCTCTAATTGTAGGGATTTGCTAGCAGCTTGTTGGGGATACACTCTTGGCAGCAGAAGTAAATCAGTCCAGCTGGTTTATTAAGGCCTCATTAACCGCTAAAGCATATTTCATATACATCAACAGAATTTATTATGAACCACTGGTCTGTTCCAAGGGCGGGTGTGCTCACATGGTATATCACACTTAGTCCATCATAGTGCTCACTGACCTCTAAGTTCATTGTGTAAGAAGCTAATGACTCACCGTGGCCGGGACTCGGGTTTAGACAGGCATTTGCTTCTTCCTCCTTGTTACGGATGGACCGCGCCTACCGGTAGCGGGGCCCAGTGGTACAGATCAAAAATAATGAGACGTCTTGGTAGAACAGATTAAGGGGTTAATTTGTCGTGACGCCACCTATGAGAGTTTCGGTAACTTTACCGACGCTGCGGGGCCTCCGGGGGATGGAATGAAGCAAGATGGAACGCTCCCCACAGGCTGAGCGGTGATCCCCGGAGCCAGAAGCTGCGCAAGATATTCTGAGGCAGCTGCGGTTACCTTTAGCATGCGGATAAACAGTTCATAAGAAGGCACGGACACTGTAAGTCTCTGTAACGGGTTCTTTACTGTAACCAGCAGGCAGTACATGGTATACAGTTTGTAGGTAGTGGACCGGGTGGACTCAGCAATGACCAGTGTGTTCTCAGAGATCCGCGTTGTTCCTCCATTCTAACTAAGTATGTTGCCTTTGTCACCCAGGAATGCCAGATTGGGTACAAGGAGGCTGCTTGAATGCCCTATCCGGGGTGTACGTTCCAGATGCTTTGGGGAGCCTTGGGTCCTTTGGTGGGTACACCGCTGGCTAGATGACTGTGTGTGGCGATAGTGGTGTGCTCTTGTAAAGCGGTCCCCCCACTCCTCTGGTTCGCATAGCAGAGCTGAACTGCTGCTAGCTTCGGTACCAGCAAACCGGCTGTAGATGGGCATGGGATGATTTTGGACCCGCATATTGATGCCCGAAGATCGGTTGATTAGGCACCGAGGGTGATGGTGCTCAACCGGGTGACGGTAGGGAGATGGCCGGTAGAAGGTGGCCAGCTGGCCGCACGGAACTGTGCAACCCCCTCTTCTAGGTTGCAGAGCTGCTCTTTTTACTCCTTCTCCTACGTTGCTCGGAAAGTCTCTTTTCAGAAACTAACTGTTTGTTCTAAACTTTCCACTACAGACTACCCTTACACTCCGCCCACCAGGACCTGATTGGCCCTCTATGCTATGTGATGCATGTAGGGTATGGATCTCTGAGTTAACTGTGTGATTGCTGAGTCAGAGAATATTGCGGCTACTGTTTTGGCTGCAATACCCTCCTGTGACGCACTCGGTGTGGGGCGCCACACTAACTCTCTAGAAGACACAGACACCTGTCTGACCGACACTCTCAGTGGACTGTAGCCTCCTGAACTCAGAGAGCCATCCCAGGTTCTCTAGCTTCGGTCTTTAGCCCTTTTGCCTTCCAGGGACGCAAATGCTCCCAAGCACAGAGAGACACAGTCTCCTGACCATGTGTCTCCATGAAAATAGCATCTGCAGACACTTCCAAACACACACAGAGACCTTGCTTGCATCACAGAGACCATGTGATCAGGAGGGAGTCGACCTATATGAGATGTGACACACCCATTGAGATGTATGTGGCCAGCCAGGTCACACCCCCAGCAGATATTTTGGCAATGCAGCAAGCCGCTGCATCACACCTTCTAAAACCTGGGGTCGTCTTATGGTCCGGTGCATCATATAGTCCGAAAAACACGGTAAGAATTGTGTAAATGTGGAATATCTCCTGAAAAAATTAAGCAAGTGAAACTGTTTTTTTTTTGCATAGAGCACTCATATTAAATGATAAACAACAATTTAAAACTAAAAATGTTGAGTGGGTAAAATAGAAAACCTAAATCTTGCTGTTACACTGGTATTGGACACTTTAATATAAATTACGGTAATATAGAAACATATTTTGACTTGCCTGTGGTAAATCACAAATGAGAAACACCTGTGATAAATTGCCGGTGGCCATGTGACCTGAATTATTTTATTATTATTATTATTTATTTATATAGCGCCATTAGGTTCCATGGCGCTTTACATGATGATAAGGGAGACAAGAACAAGTACACTAAATCTAGGCGATCAGGACGTACAGGTACAGGAGGGGCAGGGACCCTGTCCACGAGGGCTCACAGTCTACGAGGGGCGGGTTGGGATACAGTAGGATGGGGGAGTGTCAGGTATGGGGCGGTCACCTGGGTCTCATGGCAGGTTGTAGGCTTGATGGAATAGGTGAGTCTTCAGGTGACACTTGAAGCGTCTCAGGTTAGGTGAGTGTCTGACGTGTTCTGGCAGGGAGTTCCAGAGTAAGGCACATGCCCGGGAGAAGTCCTGGACTCGGTTGTGCAAAGAGGTGATGAGAGGGGAGCAGAGGAGAAGTTCTTGGGAGGAGCGGAGGTTGCGTGAGGGTAGGTATCGGGAGACCAGGTCGGAGATGTATGGTGGGGCCAGGTTATGTATGGCTTTGTACGCCATGGTTAGTGTTTTGAATTGGGATCTCTTGGAGGCGGGGAGCCAGTGAAGGGCTTGGCAGAGGGGGGAGACAGGGGAGTAGCGGGAGGACAGGTAGATTAGTCGGGCAGAGGAATTGAGAATAGACTGGAGAGGTGTGAGGGAGTTAGCCGGGAGGCCATTGAGAAGAAGGTTGCAGTAGTCAAGGCGGGAGATGATAAGAGCATGAATGAGTGTTTTAGTGGAGTCGTGGGTGAGGAAGGAGTGGATTCGTGAGATGTTCTTGAGCTGGAGCCAGAGGGATGTGGTGAGGGCCTCGATATGGGGCTTGAAGGATAGGGAGGAGTCAAGCATTACCCCGAGGCACTTGGCTTGGGGGACTGGGGAGAGGGCGCAGTCGTTGATGCAGATGGATAGGTTGGGAGGTGGGGTGGAATTTCTTGGGGGGAAGACTATAAATTCAGTTTTGTCCATGTTGAGTTTAAGAAAGCGAGCAGAGAAGAAGGATGAGATGGCGGAAAGGCATTGTGGGATTTTGAAGAGTAGGGAGGTGATGTCAGGGCCGGACAGGTAGATTTGGGTGTCGTCGGTGTAGAGGTGATACTGGAGGCCGTGGGACTCAATGAGTTGCCCTAGGCCGAGAGTGTATATGGAGAAAAGTAGGGGTCCCAGGACCGAACCTTGGGGGACTCCGACAGAAAGGGGGTAGGGTGAGGAGGAGGTGTGGGAGTGCGAGACGCTGAAGGTCCGGTCCGCTAGGTATGAGGAGATCAAGGAGAGGGCAAGGTGGGTGATGCCGAGGGATTCCAGGATCCGGAGAACAAGGGAGTGGTCAACCGTGTCGAAGGCAGCAGACAGGTCGAGGAGGAGGAGGATTGAGTAGTGGTGTTTGTTCTTGGCGGTTAGTAGGTCATTGGTGACTTTGGTCAGGGCTGTTTCGGTGGAATGAAGGGGTCGGAAGCCGGACTGTAGGCGGTCGAGGTGGGAGCACGAGGAGAGGTGAGAGGACAGTTCAGAGTGGACGTGCTGTTCAAGTAGCTTAGAGGCGAATGGGAGAAGAGATATGGGGCGATAGTTAGAGACAGAGGTAGGGTCAAGTGAGGTTTTTTTTAGGATGGGCGTGATAAGCGTGTGTTTGAAGGCCGAGGGGAAGGCACCAGTTCTAAGTGAAAGGTTAAAGAGGTGGGTGAGGGCTGGGATGAAAATGGAGGTGTGGTTTGGAATGAGGTGGGATGGGAGCGGGTTGTGGGCGCTGGTGGTGAGGTGTGATTTTGACAGGAGGGAGGAGAGTTGGTTTTCAGTTATGGGGGGGAAGTGGCTGATGGAGGAGGAGTTGTGGGATAGTGGACCGAAACTGTTTCTGATCTTGTCGATCTTCTCCTTGAAGAAGGTCGCAAAGTCTTCAGCAGAGATGAGGGGAGAAGTGGGAGAAGCAGGCGGGTGAAGTAAGGAGTTGAAAGTTTTGAAGAGCTGTTTGGGGTTGCGGGACAGGGAGGTTATTAGGGATGAGAAGAACACTTGCTTGGCAGTAGCAAGTGCTGTCTTGAGGTCAGTGATGGATTGCTTGAACAGAGCAAAGTGCTCGGGGGTGTGGGACTTTTTCCATCTCCTCTCGGCGACCCTGGACGACCGTCTCAGGTTTTTTGTGAGGGTGGTGTGCCAGGGTTGCCTGTTAATGCGTGGAGCATGGAGAGTGAGGGGGGCAGTTAGGTCGAGAGCGTTTGTTATTGTGGTGTTGTATAGGGTGGTGGCAATGTCAATGTCGTCAGCGGAGGGTATGTTGGTGAGAGGGAGGAGGGATTCAGAGAATAAAGGAAGATCAAGATCTTTTAGGTTTCGGCGAGGGTGATCAAGTTTGCGGAGAGGGGGTAGTGTGGCAGGGGAGGAGAGGGCAGAGAAGGTCAAGAGATGGTGGTCGGACAGTGTGAGTTCCGAGGTTGTGAGGTTAGAGAGGGAGCAAAGGCGGGTAAAGATGAGGTCAAGCGTGTGGCCTTGTTCGTGGGTGGGAGAGGAGGACTATTGGGAGAGCCCTAGGGAAGTGGTCAAGGAAGAAGGTTGGAGACGGCTGGGTGGGGAGTGTTAATGGGGATATTGAAGTCGCCCATGATGATGGTGGGGATGTCAGCGGAGAGGAAGTAAAGTAGCCAGGTGGTGAAGTGGTCAAGGAAGGAGGTGATGGATCCGGGGGGGCGGTAGATGATGGCTAGTTGGAGGTTGCAGGGGAAGAAGATTTAGACCGAGTGGGCTTCGAAGGAAGGGGCAGTGACGGATGGGGGCGGGGGGATAGGGCTGAAGTTGCAAGAGTTGGACAGCAGTATGCCGACTCCACCGCCGTGTTTGCCAGAAGGTCGGGGGGTGTGGGACAGGCTGAGGCCGCCGTAGGATAGTGCAGCAGGGGAGGCTGTGTCTGAGGGGGTGAGCCAGGTCTCGTTGAGGCCAAGGAATGACAGTTTCCTGGAGATAAAGAGATCATGGATGTCAGGGAGTTTGTTGCACACTGAGCGGGCATTCCAGAGTGTGCCGGGTAGGGCGGTAGGTGGGGCATGGGTTGGGGGAATGGGTCTGATGTTGGTGGGGTTGCGAGGGCTAGTGGTGGTGAGGTTGCGAGGGTTGGCAGTGGGTCGTGGGATGAAGGTTGTTGTGGGAATGTGGCGGGGGGGCCAGGATTGGGGGAGATGTCACCGGCAAGGAGGAGGAGTAGGCAGAGAGTTAGCATGTGGGAGCATGAGAGCTTGCGAGGCGGGCGTGCTTGTTTGGTGATTGAGGATTGAAAGTGAATGAAAAGGTTGCTGAAGTGGGTGAGGTGGTTCGGCAGGATGGAGGGTGAGAGCAGTATTTCGTTGCTGGGAGTGGGTATAAGTGGGGGTAGTAGGAAGTGGAGAAGGATGGGAGTGAGAGTGAGGAGTAGCGGGAACATTGCATACGGAGGGCAGGGAGTGAGTGTGGCAGCAGGGGTCAGAAGCAGAGTGGGGAAAGTTGTGGTAGTGGGTGATTGTTCATCAGTGGGGAGCGGTCACGGGATGAGGTGATGACCGGGGATGAGATGCAAGGCGGGGGGTCGGATGGATGGGCCAGATGGGGCAGTTGGGGGATCGGTCGAGGCAGTCGGGGGTGACAGAGGAGATTGCGGGGTTGGCTAGTGGAGCAGCTGTGGGACAGGTGAGGCATCCAGGGTTCAGAATGCCATCAAGGTATGAGCTACAGTCCAGTGGAGATGTGGCTGGGGACGAGATGTAGCAGTCCAGGACAGGATGGTGGAGCCGAGGACAAGGTGATGCAGCCAGTATGGGGATAAGTAGTAGTCAAGAGGAGGTAAGATGGCTGGGGAGGATGGGTTGACTGATGACTAGATTTTTACTTGTGGAAGGGTTTTAAGGATTTAATATGGAAGGGAAACATTGTGGTGGCTTTATATTCCTTTACCTGACAGTCTTTTCCAGTCCATTTCTAGTCTATTTCTAAGTATTGTACTTAGAAAATGTAGTTTGAAAGATGTAGTTTGAAAGATACATGGATCAGACTAAAGTCTGGATCAGACTTGTGGTTCTGAGTATATGTGCAGCTAAAGAGGTTTCAGGTGTGGATCAGGGTGGGGATGAACTGACCATACAATCAGAGTAAAACAAAGGTCATAAAAGAGGGGAGGGGCTGGTGTGGACACAAGTCATGGAAGACTGATCATGAGGAATGAGAAAAAGCAAAGGCAAAAAGGTATGAAAATATAAAATATGCACAGATTAAATGCACACTAGACAGAAAGTCAGGGTTCAGGAAAGTTGAGTGGAACAAACAGCGTACCTGTGGGAAGAGGAAACAGCCCGATTAGATGATACTGAAGATAATGATGAGGTTGATGAAACAGCAGCAACAATGGTGATGAATGGAATAATGTATCATAGATGTCTAGTCTATTTCTAAGTATTGTACTTAGAAAATGTACTTTGAAAGATGTAGTTTGAAAGATACATTGATCAGACTAAAGTCAGAATTAGTCAATGAATGGTAACTTCAGGGTTTTAAAAAGCCACATATTAGGCTCTGTTCCTTTGTCACAATAGTGAAGACAAAGGAGATGTGTGAGGACATCAGAACTGCTATTATTAGCAAACATATGGAGGAGATGGCCTTATATTGAAAGAGTATAAGGCCATCTCCAAAGTCCTTGGTATCTTAGTTTCAACAGTGTACAATGTATTAAGAAGTTTGTCAAGCATGGAACCACCAAGAATCTCCCTGGACATGGGAAAAAGAGGAAAATTGACGAGACGTCTTCAAAGGTTTTTGCAAATGGTGGAACAAAACACCACGTCAAACATCCAAAGGCCAACCTTAGACAGTCTGGAGTCATCGTTTCAGCAAGTACAATACGCCAGACACTAAACCAAGCAGAGCTTTATGGGTGAAGGCCAAGGAAGAAACCATTGCTCTAGGAAAGGCATAAAAAGGAACAATTACTTATCTACTATATAATCGTCTAATTCTGTCTGTCTGTCTGTAACGGAAATCCCACATCACTGATTGGTCTCGCCCGGCCGGCCGCGACCAATCAGCGACAGGCGCAGTACGCCCGCGAATTGACGTGGGATTTGAACCACGCATGCCACCGCTACCATCGGGAGATCAGCGCCGCTACAACAATATGACCTGGTAGCGACTCCCGACGGTAGCCGCGGGTCATCTCCTGCCGCACGTAGGTCAGCGGTGACACGGCCGGGATGACTGGCACTATCCGCTCATCTCCTGGCTGCTAGCAGCGGAAGTACCCCGACAGCCATATTGGAACACCCAAGTTATGGGTATTCCGATATGGCGGCTGGGATTCAAATTCCCCGCCAAGCCGCGCAGGACAACGACCAATGACCTCAATACTACGCCCTAGAGTGACAGGGTCCCAATGACTGCCATATCAATGCTGCATCACTGGTGAGATCTGACTGTTTGACATCTCACCAGTGACCACGTAGTGACATTCCAGCGATCCTTACCAGGTCGTATCGTTGTCTGGATCGCTGGAGCGTCGCCAAGTGTGACAGAATCTTACTGATCGCTCATTGCATTATTCTTAAATCTTCATAAGTAAACTATATACATATTCTAGAATACCCGATGCGTTAGAATCAGGCCACCATCTAGTAAAATATAACCTTTATTAAATTTGTTTAAAATAGTACTGATGCGTCCTATCCTATATAGACAACACAAAAAAGGGGAAAGGGGAAATAAGTGACCCTGTTCTTTCCCTTGCTCACCCTGCCTTACAATGGAGTTTTGTACACGTAAAAAAAACAGGTATCTCCGTACAGCGGTGGCTAGCCCTCCTGACCATACACTGTGCCTATGGTGGGCCAATCATCCATCATTCACCTTACCCCCCTAATAGTATTGTCTTTGAGGAATCAACAAAAGGGAAAAAGGACAATTTGATCCTCAGAGTCCGGGTCAATCCCTGGGACTCGGTGGTGATCTAATTAAAGAAAACCACCCCAGACATATCGGAAAAAATGTGTTGGAAACAGACACCATATAAATTCTCTACACTCCAACAGTGATAATGCTGGTTAGACAGGTATATAATCCAATTTGTCTATTTGAGTGACATCACAAAGCACAAAACAAACTCCCAGCCTCATTCCCAGCACAAAACAAACAATTAATATGTCATAGGACCAGTATCCAGACCAGTCTCTGGGATAGTGCAGTCAAATTGTCCACCTATAGCCTGTTTCACAGGTCAGTGGTCAACCAGAAATGGCAGGGTGAGAGATACACTCCAACTCACATTAGAATCACAATTGCATTGGGGCTGCCATTTATTGCAAAATTTGAGAAGGGGGAATTATCATATCCTATCTCTGGCACCCCAGGGCTGGTGAACAGGCCCTGCACCAAGAAGATCACTCCTGATGAACCCATTTAACACATAAGACTGGGGAAACACGTCGAGTGTGTGAACTCAGGATTAAGATGAGTACAATTGTGATTCATATGTAATTTGGAGTGTATCTATCACCTTGCTATCACTGATGTAGGGTTTAGATGGAAAAAGGTGGATTTGGGGTATAGAGTTGCTGCCAGGTCGATCCATACTTCCACTATTACTTGAGTTGTATATGCTGTTGCCTACTGAGGGCACAAATGAGGTAGGGATATGCCCTGTTCTGATTTTTATGTAAGTCAATATAAATAATGAGATTGATTCTAACACAGTCATGCAAATACTGACTCAAGTTATGTTTGCCTAGTAATATACCTTGTCAATTGTGGATCAATTTATTTTATAATTGTTATTATTTGGTGCTTACAGGAATTAGATGCATCCAGTATTAGGCCAGGGTCACATTTGCGGTTGGACCCTGGCCTGCCGGATTCCGTTTTCAACTTAGCAATTTTTCCATCACCGCATAGCGTTTCCGCTATGCGGTGCTGGAAACCGCAGTCCCTAGTTACCCGGTGTTTACCTGCACGACCTGTCACACAGGCAGCGGCTCGGAGGGCGTTTTACAGCGCCGCACAGGAAATCGTGTCTGCAACGGTTTCCTGTGCGGCGCTGTAAAACGCCCTCCGAGCCGCTGCCTGTGTGACAGGTCGTGCAGGTAAACAGCGGGTAACTAAGGACTGCGGTTTCCAGCACCGCATAGCGGAAACGCTATGCGGTGATGGACAAATTGCTAAGTTGAAAACGGAATCCGGCAGGCCAGGGTCCAACCGCAAATGTGACCCTGGCCTTACACAGTTTATTGAGAGAGTGGTTAGTCTATACCTAGATGGTAGGAGTCAGTAGAGAAGCTCATTTAGCAATCTTTCGATCCACGCAGTAATCCATCATCCATAACCAACAGTGACTGTGGAGTCAGGAACACCAACAATCTCAGTTGGCTTAGCAGTATTGAAAGCTGCTCTATGGCTGGGGTCACATTTGGCCAGCCAATTGCATTCACCGCATCCAGATCCGGATGCGGTGAACGCAATTGGCTTCACACACATTTTTACGCAAAAATGTGTGCTGTAAACCGCAAATCCAGTAACCGGATTGCTCCGGATGTGTAATCCGGAGCAATGCAGTTACCGTATACTTTGTTCATCCCTGCTGCCGCAGGGATGAACAAAGTGTTAGCTGTTTAATTAAACATTAATTATTAATATTAGTTGTGGGCATGCTGCCCACTCCTGTGGCCATGTCAGTGGTTAATAATCCATTTACAGTAAGCCTGCTATTGTCGGCTTTCTACAATTATATCAATGAAGCCGCGGCTCCTGACAGTTGCGCAGATACTGTACGTAATGTACATATAGTATCTGCCGCTGTCCAGGGTCCTGTAGGCATTTACATTAGATCTATGGGCAGCGCACCTCCATAGATCTAATGTAAATGCCTACAGGACCTCAGACAGCGGCTGATACTATACGTAGATTATGTACAGTATCTGTGCAATTGTCAGGGGAGCCTCGGCCTCATTGATAAAATTGTAGAAAGCCGACAATAGCCGGCTTACTGTAAATTGGTTATTAACCACTGACATGGCCACAGGAGTGGGCAGCATGTCTCTAGGGGGTGTCCACCCCCCCTAGAGACATGCTGTCCATTCAGGACGGCATGTCAGGGGTTAACTTTGCTGTTAACCCCATTGCCGCTATTGTTGGCTTTCATTCATTCTTTATTAGAAGCCAGCGGCTCCCAGCATCAGGACTACTATGGTACGCATTTTGCAGTACAGCATCCTCAGGATGTCAGTTAACCCCTGACATGCCGTCCTGAGTGGACAGCATGTCTCTAGGGAGGGTGGACACCCCCTAGAGACATGCTATCCACATGCATTCTTATTATTCAACCCTTTGTTTATCCCTGCTGATGAACAAAGGATGCGGCTGCTGCAGGCATTCACATATGCCTTGTGGCAGCCGCATGGGCTCCCATAGGAGCCCATTACAACAATTCTGCTGCGGCAGGCTTACCGCTCCGAAAACTGCAGCCTGCATGATTTTTCATGCAGGCTGCAGATCCGGATGTGGTAACCGGATTCCATATAATGCAATCCGATTGTTATAATGGGCTGCTATGTGCTGCGGTTCCTGATCCGGTTTTGTGCATTTTTAATGCTCAAATCCAGACCAGGATCTGCATAGCACTGCCGCATGTGTGAACGTAGCCTATCAGAATATTTGGCATTGTGCATTTATTGTGAAATAATTAAAGTAATTAAAAGGTGTCATCCCATAATCCTCTTCAAACTGTTCACATTCATGTGTTGCTTATTAATTGTGGAATAAGACATCTACGTCTAGCAGCCTGTCTAGCACACATTGAAAGTGCCAATGTTAATTTCTCTTCAGAATTATACATTTTTTTTGTTTTACAGTAGACTTTTTTTGCTGCTCAATATTTCTATATCACAATCTATATATTTTTAGTATGCTAGTCCCACTGAAAAACTCAAGACCAAGTCATTTGATACAGCTATCTTCATTTATCCTCACCTAACAAAAACTCTGTGTCATCTGTTTGCCTTAGGGCCCCTTTACACGCTGATATTTTCCAGCGATCTCACCAGCGATCCGACCTGACAGGGATCGCTGTAAAGTCTCTCTGCAGTCGCTGGTGAGCTGTCAAACAGCCAGACTCACAAATGACCAGTCAGCAGCGAGATTGCTGGTAACCAGAGTAAATATGGGGTAGCTAAGCAGCGAGCTCTGCTTAGTTACCAGGTGTTTACCCTGGTTACCAGTGTCCTCCCACTTACAGGCTGGGCTAAGCGGGAGGATGCTGGTAACCAGGGTAAACAACAGGTAACTAAGCAGAGCGCGCTGCTTAGCTACCCCATATTTACCCTGGGTACCAGTGCCCAACATCAAATATGTGGCACTGGGCATTGGCTGGGAGGTCACTGATCGTTGGTCTCTCGCTGTCACACACACTGATGCGTTCTGACCAGCGGGAGACCAAGGACCAAAAAATGGTCCTGAATGATTTGTAGTGATCAGCGATCTCACAGCAGGGGCCTGATCGCTGATCCAAGTCACACACTGCAACATCGCTGGAGAGGTCGCTGCTATGTCACAAAACCTGTGACGTTTCAGCGATATCGTTAGCGATGTTGCAGTGTGCGAAGTACCCTTTAAAGACAGTTGAAAGTTTACATACACTCTATAAACAGACACATATGCCTGTTTTTCTCACTATCTGACATTAAATCAGAATAAACCATTTTAGGTCAATTAGGATTACCATAGTTATTAATATTTGCCAAATGCCAGAATAATGAGAGAGGGAATATTTTAAGGCATTTTATTATTTTGCAAAGTCACAAATTTACATGCATTTCATTAGTATTTGGTAATATCACCCTTAAACTGTATGACTTGGGTCAAATGTTTTGAATATTCTTCCACAAGTTTCTCACAATAATTAGTAGGAATTTGGGCCCATTCCTCCCGACAGAACTAGTGTAACTGTTTGTAGGTCGCCTTACTTGCACCTGTCTTTTCAGCTTTGTCCATAAATTTTCAATAGGATTGAGATCAGGCCTTTGTGATGGCCACTCCAAAACATTGACTTTGTTATATCCTTAGGCCACTTTGCAACCAGTTTGGCAGTATGTTTCGAGTTATTGTCCACTTGGAAAACTCATTTCCGCCCAAGCATTAACTTCCTGGCTGATGTCTTGACATGTTGCTTCAGTATTGCCACATAATCTTCTTTCTTCCTGATGCCATCTATTTTGTGAAGTACACCAGTCCCTCCTGCAGCAAAACAGCCCTACAACATGATGCTGCCACCCCCATGTTTCACATTTGGGATGATGTTTTTCTAAGAACCTATTTCCTTCCTGAGCGGTATGATGGCTGGACATTCCCATCTTGTTTGTACTTGCATACAATTGTTTGCACAGTTAGGCTAGGGTCAGATTAGAGCTATTTGCTGCGCTCAGGGGGTTCTGTTAAAAACATAGAATTTGGAAGCCTTGACACGGTGTTACCGTCATGGTAATGCGACGTCAGCACTGCCAATTCATCCCTATGGTGCCGGAGCCCTGAGCACAGCTCAAACGCCGGCATCTGAGTGCCAGTGCTTTTTCCTAGCGCATCACATGACGCACTCTGAAGCGTCATTTGACACAGCTCCAGCACTACAGGGATGAATTGGCAGCGCTGTCACTGCATTAACATGGCGGTAACACTCCGTCAAGGCTCACAAATTCTATGTTTTTAACGGAACCCCCTAAGTGCAGCTAATAGCACTAATCTAACCCTAGCCTTAAACAAGTCACCTTCAGGTATCTGAAAATTGCACCCAAGTATGAGTCAGAGTTGTTTCTGACTCACCGTAGCCGGCTGACTCCGGTTGATACAGGCGATTCTTCTCCTTCCTTGTCACGGGTGGACCGCGCCTGCCGGTAGAGGGGCCCGGTGTAGTGCAGATCAAAAATGAAGACGTCTTGCGGGAACAGATTAAAGGGGTTTTAATTTGTTTTCTTCGTGACGCCACCTATGAGTAGTTCGGTAAGGGCTACCGACGCTGCGGAACCCCCGGGGGATGGACAGCAGCAAGATGTTACGCTCCCCACAGGCTGAGCGGTGATCCCCGGAGGCTGGAGCTGCTCAAGATGTTGTGCGGCAGCTGCGGTTACCTTGTTGTTAATGACGGACAGTTCATAAGGAATCACAGACACAGAAAGTCTCCATAACGGGTCTTTACTGTAACCAGCAGGCAGTACATGGTATACAGCGGTTGAGTAGTAGACCGGGTGGACTCAGCAGTGATAGTGTCCCTCAGAGATCCGCAAGTGTTCCTCCATTCTACCTAACTTGATTGCCAGCGTCGCCCAGGAATACCAGGTCGGGTACGGGGAGGCTGCTTCGATGCCCTATCCATCTGTATACGTTGTGGATGCTTTGGGGAGCCTTGGATCCCTCAGTGGGTACACCGCTGGTTAGACGACTGGAAACTGGCTGGTGGTGGGGTGCTCCTGTAAAGTAGGGATGGGCGAATCTACTCGCTAGGACTCGTTACTCGGCGAGTAGTAAGGGACTCGCAGGACCCGGTACTCTGCGAGTTTCCCAGTGATTACTCGCACGAGTCCAATGCAAATCAATATCAATCCTAGTTTTGTCAGAAACGCTGACAAAACTAGGATTGCCATTGTTTGCATTAGACTCGGCTTCTGTGCCAGTGATAGCAGGGAAACTTGCAAGTAACTGCTCTTTCTTTGCGAGCCGAGTCCAGCTGTCTTCTCTGTGCAGCTCCAGGGTCCTAGAACCTGCCTGCTCACAGAGATGATGTAGCAGTGCTGAGATTGTTCTCAGTCTGCTCATTCCCTGTGTACAGACATGAATGTCTGTGCACAGAGATGATGTAGCAGAGCTGAGATTGTTCTCAGTCTGCTCATTCCCTTTGCATAGACATCTATATTTATGCACAGGGGATGTATCAGAGAGGACATCGCGTTTTGGACTGCGTCGGACGGAAGAGGATTTTTTTAATTAAAGATGGAGTCCCTAATGGCTTTTTTTTTTATTTCAAATAAAAATTTTTCTCTGTGTTGTGTTTTTTTAACCCTTTATTGGAGATTCTTAGTGGCCGGGTCAAACATGGCCTGACATTAAGAATCTCGGGCTTAATACCAGCTTGTATAACAAAGCTGGTATTAACTCCTTTATTACCCAGCGTGCTACCGCCACCAGGGCCGCTGGAAGAGCGGGGTTCAGCGCCAGAGGATGGCGCTTCAATGAACGCGCCATCTTCTGGGGCGGCTGCGGGCTGCAATTTGCAGCGGGGGGTGCCCAGAAAGCTTGGGCATCCCTGCGCTGCGGATTCCAGCCCCCAGCTGCTTAGCTGTACCTGGCTAGACATAGAAATTGCGCGGAGCCCCACGCATTTTTTTTATTATTTAATGAATTTCAGAGTCAGAGTCTCAGAGTCAGAGTCTCAGAGTCAGAGTCAGAGTCTCAGAGTCGGAGTCTCAGAGTCGGAGTCGCCTCAGAGTCGGAGTCGCCTCAGAGTCGGAGTCGCCTCAGAGTCGGAGTCGCCTCGGAGTCGGAGTCGTCTCGGAGTCGGAGTCGTCTCGGAGTCGGAGCCGTCTCGGAGTCGAGTCGGAGTCGGAGTCGTCTCGGAGTCGGAGTCGTCTCGGAGTCGGAGTCAAAAAAATGCGTGGGGCTCCGCGCAATTTCTATGTCTAGCCAGGTACAGCTAAGCAGCTGGGGGCTGGAATCCGCAGCGCAGGGATGCCCAAGCTTTCTGGGCACCCCCCGCTGCAAATTGCAGCCCGCAGCCGCCCCAGAAGATGGCGCGTTCATTGAAGCGCTGGACCCCGCTCTTCCAGCGGCCCTGGTAGCGATGGCACGCTGGGTAATAGAGGTTAGGGCCGGCTTTGTATTATCAGCTGGCCCTAAGCCCGAAATTTATGGCGGTCACGCCAATATTAGACATGACCGCCATGAATTTCTATTAAATTATTTAAAAAAAAACACAACACAGAGAAATTTTTTTATTAGAAATAAAAAAAAAAGCCATTAGAGACTCCATCTTTAATTAAAAAAATCCTCTTCCGTCCGACGCAGTCCAAAACGCGATGTCCTCTCTGCTCATCCCTGTGCATAGATATAGATGTATATGCACAGGGAATGAGCAGACTGAGAACAATCTCAGCTCTGCTACATCATCTCTGTGCACAGACATTCATGTCTGTACACAGGGAATGAGCAGACTGAGAACAATCTCAGCACTGCTACATCAGGCAGCAGGCAGGCTCTAGGACCCTGGAGCTGGCAGCCAGCACAGAGGAGAAAGCAGGACTCTTATCTGTGCGAGTTTCACAGCGATTACTTACAAAGTAAACGAGCAATGCAAATAAATGACAAAACTAGGATTGCTTCAGGCTGAAGCTTCCGAGACACATCTGCGATTTGTAAATCTCACACTACTCGCTATTACTCGCTTCCCCATTCATTAACATTGGACTCGCTAGACTCGCAACGAGTAGCGAGTCCTGTGCTCGGACTCGCTAGAGTCATGCGATTCCGAGTAATTTAGGATTCGCCCATCACTACTGTAAAGCTGATCCTCCACTCTTCTGGTTCGCGTGGCAGAGTTGAACTGCTGCCAGCTTCGGTACCAGTGAACCGGCTGTGAGTTGTGGGCACGGGAGTCTTTTGGGAACCCGTGTAGAAATGCCCGTTCCCGGTTGGTAAGGCCTCAGGTGCTGACACCCGACCGGTGACGGCCCAGGGGCCCGCACGGGGTGCGGAGCCCCCGCTCCTCTCCAAGTTCTAGTCTGCTCTTGTCAGGTTCTAGACTTCTTCCAGACTCATCTAGATTATTGTGTGTTCTCCTACACTACCCTAACACTTCACCCACCAGGACCTAGGATTGGCCCTCTGTTCTAGGTGTTGCATGTAGGGTTGGATCTCAGAGTTAACTATATCACTGCGGTGTCAGAGAATATTGCGGCTGCAATACTCCCTTGTGACGCACTCGTTGCGGGGCGCCACACTCCCCCTTGGTTGAATAAGCTTGTCCCCAAGCGTCAAACTACTCACATTACAGAGGTTTTTACATTTTTATAACATATATGACACACTTTTATTAAAAATGAAAAACAGGTAAAGATATGCTTTGTTGACATAAGCAAAGAAACAGGTAATCACTTTGTGCGGACCCAGCGGGCGGTCGGCTGTACTTTAGCTAGAGTCCAGGCTGTAGCCGCGAGATCACACAGTCAGTGGTTAACGGGAACAGAGTCAGTGAGGGAGTTCAAGTTTTAAAGTCACTGGCACGGAGAACGATGGTGCACCCGGATAGCAAACCACCCATCTGCACAAGCATAGCGCTCGTAGGTGATAATATCGCCCCGGTATAGGTCGCGATCGGGATGTCCTCTTGGCAAGTTTGACTCAATGTCCCGGCGCCCCACAAACACCTCCTCATTCAAACCCACCTCCCAAGCGAACCCCCACCCGGTATGTAAATTAAAGGTGGAAATTCTACCTTCACGGCGGAGTTCATCAGGCAGCGGCGACTGGCGGCGAGCCTCGGCACGGGCCTGCATGTTGGCGCGTTCACGGGCTTGCCACTCCTCTCGTCGTCTCTGGCGTACATCTCCGTCGTTACGGCTCGGGGTGTAGAGATGAGTAACGGAGCTGGTGGTTTGGCGGGAAGCTTGAACTTGGCGGGCTGTCTGTATTGGAACCCGGTGGAACGGCACAGGGGAAGGTGTCGGCATTGCACCCGACCAGTGTACCCGAGCTGTATGCCCGGTAGGAAGTTCCTTGTTGTCTCCCCAAGCGAACCCGGTGTCGAAATCCTCAGCGGTGCTGTGGGTCTCGTTGTCATCCTCTCCGACCTCTTCCTCGATGACCACATCAGGCTGCTCGATGGTGAGAGACGTTGAAGCTTGTTCCGTTGTACAATAGGGCGATGGTGCTGCGGATCCTTCCGTAGGTACGTCCTGCAGGGCTTCCAGGCTGCCTGCCTCTTCGTCTGTTTCCGCAGGTAAAGGTGTTTCAATCCCGGTTACCAGGTAGGCCTCGGCAATGGCAAGGGAAGCCTCCGGTACGGGGACGAAACAAGCGACTGTCTCTGTAGTGGTGAAACATGTCGCGGGTTCCTCGGTGGGAACCTGGTAAAGTTCAAGTTCTTCCATGGAGCGTGTTATGAGCTTCGGCTCAAGAACGGGATCGGCTGCGGTGTTGACCGCTGGAACGGGTTGAGCTGTGGTCCTCACGGGAATGACACAGTCTATTGGCTCCGGTGACGAAGCTGGGCAGGTGATAGGCGACGGTGAGGCGGTCGAGAAGCTGGTGACGTCGTCTGGGCTTGGAGAAGCTGTACCCGGTCGGCTCTGCTGCATCGCATGGTGTAGTCATCGGCCTAGGGTCGCACTCCAGCTGCGAATCGTCCATTCCACTGTCTCTAATAACCGCACCCGGAGGTCTTGTAGAGCCTCTAGCCAGAAGTCGGGGCTGCCGTCTATGGTAAGGGCAGGATCCGGACCCGGTTGGCCTAGGGCTGCTGTGGCCTCCGCCTCGACCTCCCGCATTAGGTCTTGGAGTCTCACGCTGGACATTTTCTTCCTTGGAGGGAAACCACACCCGTTCAACCGGTAAACGTTCTGGTCGAGCTGGTGAAGAAGTCTTCTCTCTGTCTGTGACACTCCCATTTCCTGTGGACTTTTGTAGTCCAATGGTGGGAAAAGTCTTTGGGGTCCACCCCCATGGTTGATTCGAGCAATCAGGGCGGACAAAGAGTTTGGCGCCTTTTGTCTTTAGCCCTCCCACGATGAGGGGGGGGTTGACTCACTCCTGGGCTTACACGTGGCGGCTTCTTGTGGCGGGAACGCCATCTTGGGCGCCATCTTGACCCAATGGTGTAAAGGCGGGAAAGTTCTTTTAGGGACGAACAAAGTCCAAATTTAGACAATAAAGTCCAGTTTAAGCACAATATACCCGTTGGGTAACGGGCCTGCTCGCATCCTGTTCGTGACGCCATTTTCTGACTCACCGTAGCCGGCTGACTCCGGTTGATACAGGCGATTCTTCTCCTTCCTTGTCACGGGTGGACCGCGTCTGCCGGTAGTGGGGCCCGGTGTAGTGCAGATTAAAAATGAAGACGTCTTGCGGGAACAGATTAAAGGGGTTTTAATTTGTTTTCTTCGTGACGCCACCTATGAGTAGTTCGGTAAGGGCTACCGACGCTGCGGAACCCCCGGGGGATGGACAGCAGCAAGATGTTACGCTCCCCACAGGCTGAGCGGTGATCCCCGGAGGCTGGAGCTGCTCAAGATGTTGTGCGGCAGCTGCGGTTACCTTGTTGTTAATGACGGACAGTTCATAAGGAATCACAGACACAGAAAGTCTCCATAACGGGTCTTTACTGTAACCAGCAGGCAGTACATGGTATACAGCGGTTGAGTAGTAGACCGGGTGGACTCAGCAGTGATAGTGTCCCTCAGAGATCCGCAAGTGTTCCTCCATTCTACCTAACTTGATTGCCAGCGTCGCCCAGGAATACCAGGTCGGGTACGGGGAGGCTGCTTCGATGCCCTATCCATCTGTATACGTTGTGGATGCTTTGGGGAGCCTTGGATCCCTCAGTGGGTACACCGCTGGTTAGACGACTGGAAACTGGCTGTGGTGGTGGGTGCTCCTGTAAAGCTGATCCTCCACTCTTCTGGTTCGCGTGGCAGAGTTGAACTGCTGCCAGCTTCGGTACCAGTGAACCGGCTGTGAGTTGTGGGCACGGGAGTCTTTTGGGAACCCGTGTAGAAATGCCCGTTCCCGGTTGGTAAGGCCTCAGGTGCTGACACCCGACCAGTGACGGCCCAGGGGCCCGCACGGGGTGCGGAGCCCCCGCTCCTCTCCAAGTTCTAGTCTGCTCTTGTCAGGTTCTAGACTTCTTCCAGACTCATCTAGATTATTGTGTGTTCTCCTACACTACCCTAACACTCCACCCACCAGGACCTAGGATTGGCCCTCTGTTCTAGGTGTTGCATGTAGGGTTGGATCTCAGAGTTAACTATATCACTGCGGTGTCAGAGAATATTGCGGCTGCAATACTCCCTTGTGACGCACTCGTTGCGGGGCGCCACATGTATATCCATAATTCTCTTCCTGATATCTTGGCTAATTCCCTAAAGGTACCTTCACACGCGACAATATTTGTAGGCAGTTTCACTGGCAATTTGCTGGTTGCAGTGAAATCATGGACACATTGTTCCATTTGTACACAGTAACAAAATAGAACAATGTGTCCATGATTTCACTGCAACCACCAAATTGGCAGTGAAATTCCCTAGCAATATTGCCACGTGTGAAGGTACCTTTAGGGTACCGTCACACGTCGCGATATCGCGAACGATATCGCAGGTACAACGTGTTTTTTGAGGCGTGGCTACGATGTCCAAACGATATCGTAGCGTGTGACTCTTAGATACGACGACGATAATGTGTCGTATCGCTCATCGCAGATTTGAAAACATGTTCTCAAATATGCCGATTTCAGACCATACGATGTGCTGCATCGTGCTATGTGACATCTGTGTGACGATCTGATTGACGATTTCACCTATTCCTGACAGTGGCTGCTCTTGATCGCACAATACTGCCAACGGTCACTGGCGCGTTGCTAAATTGAACATTGGAAACGACATCTTTGCTTGTGACACCGCACAAGCGATATTGCAGAATTGTACAAACGATCTCGATCACGTGATTTTCCAGCCGATATCGATCGCGATATCGCGACGTGTGATTGTCGGGCCCCACGGGACAGGGGTACTCGGTACCGGACCGGACGGTGTCGGGGAAGTCACGGGTGGCTTGGTCCGGACCGTGTCCCTGGCTTGGCAAACAAAGGGGAATATTTACAGGGGAAATGTCACGTGTGACGCCACCCACTTGGTGTGGCCAGTGATGGGGGCCGCCGCTGCTGCAGAACCTCCGGGGGTGATGGAGTGGCAGCGGAGATGTTATAGTTCCAGTGGGAAGAACTGTATCCCCCGGGGCAGTAAGAGTTAAGGGTTGTGGAATTGTCCAGGACACTTACTTTGCAGACGCTGCAGGATCTCTCTTCCTTGCTGGTGCTGACAGGCTTGCAGCTCTGTAGGTCGGAATCTGCTGCAACCTGTATGGGGGGAATAGTCTGCAGATAGAGACTGACAAGAGAGGCCAATTCAGGGTTTTCCGTGTCTTTTACTCTCAGTTCTTTCCAAGCAGTTCACAAGTTATTGGCAGTTCTTTACAAAGTTCTCTGTACACAGTTCAAAGACACGGGCTCTTTCTCCCTCTCCAGGTTCCCTTTCTCTCTGCAGCCAGGCCTCTCTCTCTCTGTGACCCCTCACACAGTCTGTAGTGTCCTTTCCGGGCAATTACATTCTCTTTACTCAGTGTTGTGCGACACTGGACAGTATGGCGGTGACTCGGACCCCTGGTGGGCCCTCCGGGTTGTCACTGAGCTGCCTGTCCTTTGGGTTGGGGACCCTAACGTGGAGCTGTGGTCCCCCGTCGTGTTGTTTGGGGATCCGGGTAAACTGCGGTCCCCTCTAGAGCCGAAACTCTACTTAGCCCAGCCTCCAGCAGTCCTCAGGTGTGAGGCTCTACCAGGCTCCTTCTCTCTGTTCCTCTCGGTATCATAGGAGGGACTTCTCTGCCTGCAGTTAGCTGCTGTCTAGGGCACGGGTTCCACCGTCCCTCTCTGTCCTATCACACTCCTGGTGGCATCAGCATCGGACGGGCTTTCTCTCCCCTCTGGCTCGCACTGGCTCAGTACGGATTCTGCGCTCCTAGCCTTGCACTCGCAGGACATGTGATTGTCTTCCTGTCTCAGCTTCTCCTCTCTGCTTCTCAGCACCATGGCCTACTACTTCCTTCACTCCTCCCCCTCACTATATACTGTTGAGTCACCTGACCTCTGGTGTGCCCAACCCACTCCTCTAAATCCACCACCCCTCAATCTCATAGAGTTCTAATCTCAGGGCTGGATGTAAACCTCTTCTTTCACGTGGGTTGTGTGGGCTGTGAGGGTGTTGTTGTGCAACAAGTGTCCTACCTGCCTGGCTGCAGTTCCCTTTGTAGCCTCCTGGACGCAGGGGCGCCACATGATGGTACCCTTAGACTCTCCTATGATGCTACACGAATAAGCAGTGTATTTCAGGTGTTCATTAAAATACATCCACTGGTGCAGGGGTGGACATAGACTGCAGAGGGTCCCTGTGCAAGAAATATTTCTGGACCCCCCTTAGAGGATAATCGGGGCTGTTTCTTAATTATTTTTTCTTTGGGAATAAGAACTGTTGTTGTTAACTGCCTGTTTCACCCAGCGTCATCTCAGAGTGGTCACAGACTCTCCTGTTGGCAATTTTGCTGCTCCTTGACAACAGAGCAGCTCTTCTTCTTCCGCTCTGCTCTGTTGATGGAATGGGACTGCCGATGTCCTGCTGATTGACAGTTGTTGTTATACAGTTATACAGCAGGCAGCCAACTATTAGCCAGCATGATATTGGCAGTCTCAACCTGTCAACAGAGCAGAGCAGGAGAGAAAAATCTGCTCTGTAGATGAGACATGAATCACTGGCAGGGGCTATCTGTGTCCTCTCTGGGCCTGCAGAGATCTGCACTGGGCAGAACAGGCAGGTAGTCAGCAACTACCTGCCTGTTAGTTCTTAGACTTATGGTAAAAAATGTATATAGTCCTGGATAACCCCTTTTAAATGTAACTGTTATTTTCTTTAGTATTATAATTTTTATTTTGTTAACTATGCAATATGCACTGCAAACAGATTGTGATCAGTGAGGGGCTGAGTCCTGAGACCACCAATAAATGGTCAAAACACCACTCTGAAGTGCATACCTCTTGTGAGCAGCCCACACACTGAGCAGTGTATAGGTTCAGTAGTAAATCTATGGGTTCCCACCGCTGTATGCGCACACTGCTTACAAGAGTGGTGCATTTTCAAAAACACAAAACAAATGCGTTTTTGCAAAAGCAGACCAAAACGTTGCTTGTGACGTTTTGGTCTGCTTTTGCAAAAACGCATGCGTCTTGCGTTTTTGAAAATGCACATGCATTTTTGCATGCGTTTCCATGAAAATCAGTGGGGGCACAAACCAATGCGTTTTGATGCGTTTTTAGTGGTAAAAACAAATGAAGCAAAACGAAGCCTTGCATTAGGCTAGGGTCACCCTTGGCATTCGTTTTTTAAGGTGCTTTTTGGCAGCCTGCGTTTTTGCATGCGTTTTTGCTGATAGGTGTGGGGGACCCTTAAAAAACGCATGCAAAAACAAATGTGCCATTTAGTGCCATATAAAAACGCATGCGTTTCCCATGGGGCCCATGTTAAAAAAACGCATGTGTTTTTGAAAAAGCACCAAAAAATGCTGCTTGCATCCCAAAAACGCATGGTACATTCAGACATGCGTTTTTGCTATTGGGGCATGCGTTTATTGCATGGGGGCCTATGGATGCGTTTTTGCATGCGTTTTCACAAAACGCAAGTCTCAAAAACGCATGTAAAATCTTCAAGTGTGACCCTAGCCTTAGATGTGAAAGGGGCCATAGGCAGAGTTCACACCTGAGGGGGGTTGCGTTTGCATTTGATTGCGCTTGCATTGCGTTTGCGCTTGCCAATGCAATGTAAAATGCATTGCAAGCACAATCCAAAAGCACCCATTGTTTTCTATGGGAAAATGCATTGTAAATGCAATGCAAAATGCAACGCTTGCGATTGCTCAGGTGCATAGGAAATGTTGCAGGGACCGTTTCTTGTGCACTTGGTGAAAACACAATGCATTTCACCCGGGACTGTGTTTTGCATTGCATTTGCAATGCATATCCCATATAAGTCTATGAGATGTGTTCGCTAGTGTCACTCCCCTCCAGGGCCTTAGGATACTCGGAACCGGGCTTTCTTGAGGCTTCATCACAGGGATCACAGGGACCAAGACCCGGCTCCGTGACCCTGGCGGAGTCATTAAGAGTTTGGTGTGGGTGGCTCTCTCTCTTAGGGATAGGGATCTGGCGTGGAGGGTTCAATCTGGTCAGGGATTACTGGACCTGGCGATACTTGTTAATCTATACGTGACGCCACCCACAGGTTGCGGCTATAGATGGCCACCGCTGCTCGACAGTCCTCCTAGTGGCCGATAGTTGGGTGGCAGCAGTGTTCTTAAGCCCTCTATGGGTAGGGCTGACCCCTAAGGTGGCCAAAGGTACCTCAGTGAGTTGGTAGTCATGTTTCTGGTGCTTTAGACGCATTAAGAAAGTTCACAGACACAGCGAGCTGCAGTCTTAAGTTCTTTTACTCACAGTCTTTGTGCAGCAGTCCACTGAGCACTGGGTTCTCGGAGGCGGGGACCCTGCTACTCCCTGGTAATAGGATGGTACGTAACTGGCACCCCTTCTTTGTCCTTTCAACGTCGTCTCACACAGCGCTTGCCTCGCCTGTCCTGCCTTGCGCCTCCCTACACAGAGCTCTGAGCCAGTGAATGTAGGCTTTTCTTAGGGGTTAACCTGCAGTGCCTCCCCTTAGCTCTATGGTTGCCACATTTTCAGCAGATGTGTGCGGTTGTCAGCTGAGTCACCATGAAAGTGCCCCCCGCTCCGGGTTGCTAGCTGAGCCTGGTCTTCTCCAATAGTCTTTTGGGTTCCCGGTGCCCCTTGAAGCCTAGTCCCTCCAATTGCCTGTGCCTGACAATGGGTACGAGACCCACGGGTGGATTGCTCACTTCCCGTTCCTCTGGGACCCCCTCTTCCTCCTGGAGCCACTTGGGGGATGTTCTGCTCTAGGGTTCGGCCTTAGGCTGAGCTCCCACTTGCTCCAGTCTTTTGGTCACTCTCTTCTTCGGTTCAACTGTCTCTTCTCCTGCGTTCTAGATGTTTCTCGCTCTTTTTATATCCCTTGTCACGTGTCCCACGTTATCTATGTGTGTTCTTCCAAACCTCACTCCTCCCCAAGTGCTCCCTCTAACTACTTCCTTCACCACCCAGCCCCACTACAATGGTTCCTAGTGCATGGCCTGAGTGTCCCAGTACTGGTCTGTACCACTCTTACCAGTGAGTGGGATAAAACACCCTCAAGGTACCTTTACACGCCGCTACTGGAGGATGGATACAACCTGCTACAGGCTACGGTTGTAGCTTGCGTCGTCAATATTGCCCGTAGTAGCGGCGTGTGAAGACGGTAGGAGGCAGCCGGCAACAGATACATCTGTTTCCGAGCACTGCTCTGAAACAGGTGGCTGCAAAGCCGATTGCAGCGAGCTGTATCGGCGTGTAAAGAAGCTACAGAAGGGATGTCTATACACCAGGCGATGTACCTGGTATGTAGCTGGGGCGTGACACAGGCTCCGGGTTACCGCACCCCTTCAGCGATCATTGGAGGAAGCTCCTGCATGACGATTGGTAGTCGCTGCATAGGGCGGCATATTTAAGGAGCTGACCAGTCACACTACACAATTGCTCGAGCGTCATGTATTAAACAGCCTCCTGCGATGCCGGGCCAATCATGGGTTTCTTACTTTGTCCTATCAGCGTATGGACGTCTCGTAATCCACAATTGTGGCACGCCTATGTGCTGTCCCTGCTGCACCAGGTCCGCCCATATTAGCTGGTTGTAGCGGTGTGTAAATGAGGTAAGGTAAGCTACAGATGGCTACTTGAGACACCCGGCGATGTATCTAGCTATAGATGTAGCGTAGCGTAGCGCACCTTGTGGCGGCGTGTAAAGGTGGTGCGTTTCCCGTTTGTAACCGTTTGGGCGTGCTCGTGCACGTGAAGTAGCGGGTTGTATCCATCCTCCAGTAGCGGCGTGTAAAGGTACCTTAAGGGTACCTTTACACGTGGCAACTTTTCTAGGAATTTCACTGGCAACTTACTGGTTGCAGTGAAATCATGGACACATTGTTCTATTTTGTTTCTGTGTACAAATGGCAAAATGTCTCCATGATTTCACTGCAACCAGTAAGTTGCCAGTGAAATTCCTAGAAAAGTTGCCACGTGTAAAGTTACCTTAAGGGTACCTTTACACGCCGCAACCACAGGAAACAATTGTGGCAGCGATATTGTGATCTGGCAATATCGCTGCCACATTGCCACCCAATTGCCTCCTTATTGTGGCGTGTAAATAGGGAATTTAGCGGCGATATGTCGGTTGCCCGGTTTTAGAGCACTGCTCCCTAAACAAAACCAGGGGCAACCTTTGTTATCGCCACCAAATTCCCTATTTACACGCCGCAATAAGGAGGCAATTGGGTGGCAATCAGTCCAGAGAGAAATATCGCCTCCTAAATTGTCTGCTGTGGTTGCGGCGTGTAAAGGTACCCTAACAGGGGTGTAGTACCTCTGTGGCGACTGGATCCGCAGGGGCGCCACACTAGTGTTAATGCAGTCAAAACGCAATGCATTGCTGCTGATGTGAAAAGATTCATACTCTTATTAGCAGCTGGGGACTAAGTTGCACTGTGCAGTAGCTGTAGGCCCCTTTCACATCTATGCTGCCTCTGCGCTTGCCTGCCCTGCCTGCACCTGTGCAAATGCAAGCGCAGGTGCATTTAGAGGCAAGTGCAAGCATGCGCATAGGCACATGGATGCACTGCGCTTGCGCTCGCCTGCACTCGGTCCCCCATTACCTGCTATGGCCGAGCACAGCTGAGCGCAGGAGCCGAAAACCCGGAAGCGCGAGTGAGAATAAGCTGATGTCACCGTGCATGTGCTACTCCAGACGTACCCGAAAACATGTAATGCAACGCAGGGAGGGCAAGAGCAGTTCATCCATGCACCTATGCGCTTGCCTGCACTTGCCTCTAAATGCACCTGCACTTGCATTTGCGCTAGCGCAGGGCAGACAAGCGCAGGGGATGCTTAGATGTGAAAGGGGTCGTACAGAAGGATCCCTGTCGGCTTCTCCCCATCCACTGACTGACTGACAAGTCTCTGTCTATACACGCATGGAAAGTAGTGTTTATTGCTGAAACATCATAGTGTCAGAGTTAAACATATATGGCTGTGATTGTACAGCTAGTGGCTGATATATGCAGTCCACGATGCACACAACTGTCACAATTCCCAGTCTTGTGATGGCATGTATGTAATATAAAGACGTGGGCTCATATGCTGACTAAATGTCTTCGGCTTCTCCCAATAGAGGCTAAAGAAAAGTAATCATCACGTGACCATGAGTAGCAAATCAAATACATGCCATCATGTGACCGGGGGCCCACACTAGGAATCATGACAAAGATTTATTTTAATGGTGAGTGCCTGTGGTCAGTGTTATCAGTATTTTGGATGCAGCATGTTTTTGTTGCATAGACCAGTACAAGCACAGTAGATGGGATTATGAAAATCCTGTGCCCATTTTGCTTGTTTTCTCTGTAGCATAAACTGACATGCGGCGCAGCTTCCCGAGTCACATCACGTCAATTTATTCCTGCAGAGTCATGAGTGTTCTCAGAGGAAAAACACAGCAAAAATACACTGCACCCAAAATCCTGTTCATGAGCATCTACAGTGCATTTTCATGCAGAGTACACTAGCATCTCTGCAGAAAAACCATGCTGGGAACATACCTGGAGGCTTTGTGCCCACTGGGTGTTTGTACTTTGTTTTAGGAAATCCATTTTTGGTGCATTTGATACACCCCCAGGCTATGGGTACTAGGGAACCAGGCCGGTGCGGTCACTCTGGGAATCACAGTAGTCGTGACCCAGTCCCGTGGCCTGGGATTAGTCCAAAAAGAGGTATTTACAAGGGATTTGTTGTGACACCACCCGGGGTATGTGGTTAGTAGAACCACCGCTGCTGTATTCCTGCTGGGGACGGTAACTTGGGGCAGTGGGGATAGTAAGCCCTCCTTGGGTAGGGCTGAGGGTCCCCAAGGCAGGTGTAGAAAGTCTATGTACAGGGTGCAGGGTAACGGGCGCAAGTAACAGGCAGACTCACGGTTTTGTAGTTTTCTCAGTCCTTTACTGAAGCAGATGTTAAATGCTGTCCACGGAGTCTTGAGAGCAACTTGGGGTTATTCTCACCCGACCGAGTCTTTTTGACTCCCTTGCTGTGCTTGTGATTTGGCTCCTGCATTTGCTTAAGCTATGCTTCCGGCTCTGGCTCGTCCTGCGGTATAACCAGTATAACAGGCAACTCGAGTCCTTCACTCTCTCTACCCTGCAGCTGAGCGTCAATGTTGTTGGAGTCTATGCGTTGCTGTGTTTCTGGTACAGCGTAGCTGGAGAATCTAGAGACCCCCACTTTCCGGTGTTGACTGCCGGGATGTGTAACCCTGCACAGTCTCGGACTCCAGTGTCCGTTCTATGCGCTTGTTCTCTGGGGAAGGCACAATGCTGCTCAGTCTCCCGGTGTGTTTCTTCCTCTACTTTCCTCAGACCCTAGCCTTAGGCCTGGAACAAGTGAGCGATGGTGGGACGAGCTAAGCAGCTTCCAGTCCACCAGGATATCTTCACAGTGCTGCTCCGCACTGCACTGTTCTCAGTCCTCCCAGGAACTCAACTAACTTCCTCCTTCCTAGACCAGAATATATAGTTGAGTTCACCCTGAACCTGGGGTTGGTCTCCCCCTTCTGACCTGGAGGTGTTGGTGTTGTCCGTGTGTTACCTAATGAGAATTCCCTTTGTTGCTCTCTGGTGACACCACTACCCAGAGGCAGTGATGATACTGTGGCGCATCAACCCTGTAGGTGCCACATTCCCCTTAGTGAAAGACAGTACTCCGGGACTGTGGCAACTTTTCAACAAATGACACATTAATTAACAGTCTCAAAATATAAAAATTACAAAAAACAATAAAATATAAAAATAGTCCAAAAGAGTTCAGAAAGCAGTCTCTCCGGTGATGAGTCCTTTTTCCACTGGGGCTGGTGAATATTTACAAGGAGTCTCTACCACAACCACTCCAGTGGTATTTTATGGTCCATGGTTAAATTTAAAAGTTCAAGAATATGCAAAGTTCTTACAGGAAAGTCTCTGTAGGTACTGGGCTTACTGGGTTTCAACGTCACACAAAAATAAACAAACAAGGTCCCTACGGGACCAGACACACTCACAGGCTCAGACACACTCACAGGCTCAGACGCACTCACAGGCACAGGCTCAGACGCACTCACAGGCTCAGACACACTCACAGGCTCAGACACACTCACAGGCTCAGACACACTCACAGGCTCAGACGCACTCACAGGCTCAGACGCACTCACAGGCACAGGCTCAGACGCACTCACAGGCACAGGCGCACTCACAGGCACAGACGCACTCACAGGCACAGGCTCAGACGCACTCACAGGCACAGGCTTAGACGCACTCACAGGCTCAGACACACTCACAGGCTCAGACGCACTCACAGGCACAGGCTCAGACGCACTCACAGGCACAGGCTCAGACGCACTCACAGGCACAGGCTTAGATGCACTCACAGGCACAGGCTCAGACGCACTCACAGGCACAGGCTCAGTCAGGCGCACTCACAGGCACAGGCGCACTCACAGGCACAGGCTCAGACGCACTCACAGGCACAGGCTCAGGCGCACTCACAGGCACAGGCGCACTCAGAGGCTCAGACACACTCACAGGCTCAGACACACTCACAGGCTCAGACACACTCACAGGCTCAGACGCACTCACAGGCTCAGACGCACTCACAGGCTCAGATGCACTCACAGGCTCAGACACACTCACAGGCTCAGACGCACTCACAGGCACAGGCTCAGACGCACTCACAGGCACAGGCGCACTCACAGGCACAGACGCACTCACAGGCTCAGACGCACTCACAGGCTCAGACACACTCACAGGCTCAGACGCACTCACAGGCACAGGCTCAGACACACTCACAGGCACAGGCGCACTCACAGGCACAGACGCACTCAGAGGCACAGGCTCAGACGCACTCACAGGCACAGGCTCAGACGCACTCACAGGCTCAGACGCACTCACAGGCTCAGGCGCACTCACAGGCACAGGCTCAGACGCACTCACAGGCTCAGGCGCACTCACAGGCACAGGCTCAGACGCACTCACAGCTCAGACGCACTCACAGGCTCAGACGCACTCACAGGCTCAGAGCACTCACAGGCACAGGCTCAGACGCACTCACAGGCACAGGCTCAGACGCACTCACAGGCACAGGCTCAGACGCACTCACAGGCTCAGACGCACTCACAGGCACAGGCTCAGACGCACTCACACAGGCTCAGACGCACACTCACAGGCTCAGACGCACTCACAGGCACAGTACGCAGCACTCACAGGCACAGACGCACTCACAGGCTCAGACTCGACGCACTCACAGGCTCAGGCACACAGCTCAGACGCACTCACAGGCACACCAGACACGCTCAGCAGCACTCTCAGCTCAGGCCAGACGAACACTCACAGGCTCAGACGCTCAGACTGCACTCACAGGCAGCACGCTCAGACGCACTCACAGGCTCAGGCCAGACGCACTCACAGCACAGGCTCAGACGCACTCACGCTCAGGCTTAAGCAGATAGTCGCACTAAAGGCACAGGCTCAGACACACTCACAGGCTCAGACACTCACAGGCTCAGACGCACTCACAGGCTCAGACGCACTCACAGGCTCAGAGCACTCACAGGCTCAGACGCACTCACAGGCACAGGCTCAGACGCACTCACAGGCACAGGCTCAGACGCACTCACAGGCTCAGGCTGCACTCACAGGCTCAGAGCACTCACAGGCTCAGACGCACTCACAGGCACAGGCTCAGGCGCACTCACAGGCACAGGCTCAGTCAGGCGCACTCACCACAGGCTCAGGCGCACTCAACACAGGCACAGGTCAGACGCACTCACAGGCTCAGACGCACTCACAGGCTCAGACGCACTCACAGGCTACAGATGCACTCACAGGCACAGGCTCAGACTGCACTCACAGCACAGGCTCAGACGCACTCACAGGCACAGGCTCAGACGCACTCACAGGCACAGGCGCACTCACAGGCACAGCTCAGACGCACATGCACAGGCTCAGACGCACTCACAGGCCAGCGCACACGGCATCAGACGCACCAAACAGGCACAGACGCACCACAGGCTCACGCTGACCACTCACAGGCTCAGGCACAGACGCAGACGCACTCACAGGCACACGCATCACGCTCAGACGCACTCACAGGCCGCTCAGATGCAAGCACCACAGGCTCAGACGCAGATGCACTCACAGGCCAGACGCAGACGCACTCACAAGCTCAGATGCAGTACGCGACCACGCTCAGGCTCAGACGCACTCACTCAGGCTTAATGCAGAAGCACTCACAGGCTCAGACACACTCACAGGCTCAGACACACAGGCTCAGACACACTCACAGGCTCAGACGCACTCACAGGCTCAGAAGCACTCACAGGCTCAGACGCACTCACAGGCACAGGCTCAGACGCACTCACAGGCACAGCTCAGACGCACTCACAGGCACAGGCTCAGACTCACTCACAGCACAGGCTCAGACGCACTCACAGGCACAGCTCAGACGCACTCACAGGCACAGGCTCATCAGGCGCACTCACAGCACAGGCGCACTCACAGGCACAGGCGCACTCACAGGCACAGCTCAGGCGCATTCATAGGCACAGGCGCACTCACAGGCACAGGCTCAGACGCACTCACAGGCTCAAACGCACTCACAGGCACAGCTCAGACGCACTCACAGGCACAGGCTCAGACGCACTCACAGGCACAGGCTCAGACGCACTCACAGGCAAAAGCTCAGACGCACTCACAGAGGCACTCAAGCGCACACTCACGACGCACAGGCTCAGACGCACTCACAGGCTCAGACGCACTCACAGGCTCAGACGCACTCACAGGCTCAGACTGCACTCACAGGCAAGCAGACGCTCAGATGCACTCCAGGCACAGGCTCAGACGCACTCACAGGCACAGGCTCAGACGCACTCACAGACTCAGGCGCACTCACAGGCTCAGACGCACTCACAGGCTCAGACGCACTCACAGGCTCAGGCGCACTCACAGGCACAGGCTCAGACGCACTCACAGGCTCAGGCGCACTCACAGGCACAGGCTCAGACGCACTCACAGGCTCAGACGCACTCACAGGCTCAGACGCACTCACAGGCTCAGATGCACTCACAGGCTCAGATGCACTCACAGGCACAGGCTCAGATGCACTCACAGGCACAGGCTCAGACGCACTCACAGCACAGGCTCAGACGCACTCACAGGCTCAGGCGCACTCACAGGCTCAGACGCACTCACAGGCTCAGACGCACTCACAGGCTCAGGCGCACTCACAGGCACAGGCTCAGACGCACTCACAGGCTCAGGCGCACTCACAGGCACAGGCTCAGACGCACTCACAGGCTCAGACGCACTCACAGGCTCAGACGCACTCACAGGCTCAGACGCACTCACAGGCACAGACGCACAAACAGGCACAGACGCACTCACAGGCTCAGACTCTGACGCACTCACAGGCTCAGGCACAGACGCAGACGCACTCACAGGCACACGCTCAGACGCAGACGCACGCACAGGCTCAGACGCAGACACGCTCAGACGCACTCTCGCTCAGGCTCAGATGCAGAAGCACTCACAGGCTCAGACGCAGATGCACTCACAGGCTCAGATGCAGACGCACTCACAAGCTCAGACGCACTCACGCTCAGGCTCAGACGCACTCACGCTCAGGCTTAGATGCAGAAGCACTCACAGGCTCAGACGCACTCACAGGCTCAAACGCACTCACAGGCACAGGCTCAGACGCACTCACAGGCACAGGCTCAGACGCACTCACAGGCACAGGCTCAGACGCACTCACAGGCACAAGCTCAGACGCACTCACAGCACAGGCGCACTCACAGGCACAGGCTCAGACGCACTCACAGGCTCAGACGCACTCACAGGCTCAGACGCACTCACAGGCTCAGATGCACTCACAGGCTCAGATGCACTCACAGGCACAGGCTCAGATGCACTCACAGGCACAGGCTCAGACGCACTCACAGGCACAGGCTCAGACGCACTCACAGACTCAGGCGCACTCACAGGCTCAGACGCACTCACAGGCTCAGACGCACTCACAGGCTCAGGCGCACTCACAGGCACAGGCTCAGACGCACTCACAGGCTCAGGCGCACTCACAGGCACAGGCTCAGACGCACTCACAGGCTCAGACGCACTCACAGGCTCAGACGCACTCACAGGCTCAGATGCACTCACAGGCTCAGATGCACTCACAGGCACAGGCTCAGATGCACTCACAGGCACAGGCTCAGACGCACTCACAGCACAGGCTCAGACGCACTCACAGGCTCAGGCGCACTCACAGGCTCAGACGCACTCACAGGCTCAGACGCACTCACAGGCTCAGGCGCACTCACAGGCACAGGCTCAGACGCACTCACAGGCTCAGGCGCACTCACAGGCACAGGCTCAGACGCACTCACAGGCTCAGACGCACTCACAGGCTCAGACGCACTCACAGGCACAGACGCACAAACAGGCACAGACGCACTCACAGGCTCAGACTCTGACGCACTCACAGGCTCAGGCACAGACGCAGACGCACTCACAGGCACACGCTCAGACGCAGACGCACGCACAGGCTCAGACGCAGACACGCTCAGACGCACTCTCGCTCAGGCTCAGATGCAGAAGCACTCACAGGCTCAGACGCAGATGCACTCACAGGCTCAGACGCAGACGCACTCACAAGCTCAGACGCACTCACGCTCAGGCTTAGACGCACTCACGCTCAGGCTTAGATGCAGAAGCACTCACAGGCTCAGACACACTCACAGGCTCAGACACACTCACAGGCTCAGACACACTCACAGGCTCAGACGCACTCACAGGCTCAGACGCACTCACAGGCACAGGCTCAGACGCACTCACAGGCACAGGCTCAGACGCACTCACAGGCACAGGCTCAGACGCACTCACAGGCACAGGCTCAGTCAGGCACACTCACAGGCACAGGCGCACTCACAGGCACAGGCTCAGACGCACTCACAGGCACAGGCTCAGGCGCACTCACAGGCACAGGCGCACTCACAGGCACAGGCTCAGACGCACTCACAGGCTCAGACGCACTCACAGGCTCAGACGCACTCACAGGCTCAGACGCACTCACAGGCACAGGCTCAGACGCACTCACAGGCACAGGCTCAGATGCACTCACAGGCTCAGACACACACTCAGGCTCACACACTCACACACTCTCAGACACTCACTCTCACACACATACACACACACATTAACTCACAGACACAGACTCTTTTGTAAAACTAACCTAGCCGGCGATCCTATGCAGGGGGCCGCCGCGATCCTGCTGTATTATTACTTCCGGCCCCTTCACTGACACTTCACTGCCCGCTCGCTCTGCGCCCTATGCAAGTAACCTAGCCGGCGGTCCTGTGCGGGGGCCGCCGCGATACTGCTTTATTACCACTTCCCGCCCCTTCATTGACACTTTACTACCGCTCGCTCTGCAGCTTGCTCTGTGCCCTGCAAGTTCAATACAAACCGCCAACCAATGAGAGGCGTATGACGTCACTGGCGGACCTCTCATTGGTTGGCGGCTTGTATTGAACTTGCAAGGCACAGAGCAAGTTGCAGAGCGAGCGGCAGTAAAGTGTCAATGAAGGGGCCGGAAGTGGTAATAGAGCAGTATCGCGGCGGCCCCCGCACAGGACCGCCGACATGATTTACTCTCCACTGTGTCGGGGGCCGCACTGAGGGGCCCGCGGGCCGCGAGTTTGAGACCCCTGGTCTATTGGTTTAGAAACTCCCAGGAAGGCCTGGGAAAGGTAGTCACAAGAACAAGTCCTAAACTTGAAACTGTGCAGTGTAGTTTAAGAAAAGTCCCACAAAGTCCAGCAAAGTCCAGAGAAACTACAACGCACAAAACTAACAAAGCTTACATACACACATGGCTGATGTTTCACAGGGCAGGCAGGCTGAAGCAAAGTCTGAAACACACGGCATAGAAGCAGGTATGCAGGAGAAGCACTGAGCAGATTTGGATGCTGCAGAAGGACTGCAAACACAGAAAAAAGCCAGAATGGATTTGCCAGAGGAGACTCACTTGAGGATCACAGGAAGCAGTAAGCAAGGAATTCAACTGAATACTTGAGCATGGCTAGGCTGAAGGCTGAGGTTTATAAAGGCAAAAAGATGGATCACACGAACAAGAGTGAAGCAGCGAACACAATCTTGAAAAGGGGCAAGATGCAAAGAATGACAATAGAAGATCCAAAGTCCTAACAGGTGTTTTCTGAGCAGACCAGAAATCACTTCTGAATGTAAGGGCTCATTCAAATGTCAGTTTTTCATGTATGAGTGCTGTACAAGCATTCGTACCTGAGATATTCTATAGGGCAGTTTAAATATCAGTCATTTTTTTTTAGACCAATTGGCCTGTGCGAAATCATAGAGACATGTCTGATATTGATCCAAGTGTTTGATCAAAATTGGTAATAAAAATCTATTGGTTTGTGAACAAATCTTCCTGATGTCCATTTGTCACTGATAGGAGAAGGTGGAGAAACTTTTTTTTTGCAAATCAGTGAAAAAAACTGATAAAGTTTTTAACAAAGCGCAGCTAAAAATTTTGGGGAAAACCAGAGGAAACTTTGTTTTTTATTTTAAGTACAAAAAACCAAACTGATTGTGCTCAAAGTCTATGAGCCCCAAATCGAGGCTCTCATAGACTGACATTAAACATTTATGGCTAGCTGTAAACTCCAATCAGGCAGGAGCTTCAGTCACAAGATGGCTGAGCCAGAAGAGCAAAAGACATTAGTGATATCATTCCGGGAGTAAAATAAAAAACCGTTGGAATGGTGCGTAAACATTTTGTAAAATCTAATGATGTATGTCCTCTGCATTTATGACTTTAACAGCAAGTCTTAAAGTAACGGCTTTGCAATTGTCAATGGATTGTTATTCGAGGATTTTTGAGGACACACAGTTGTACTGTACATTCCACATACAAGCTCGATTTCCAGAGTTTTTAAAATATCTCATCACAAACTTTCAGATAGGTTTTCCAGGCAAATTTTGCTGAAGGGTCTGTTTTCAGGATTCCTTGCAGCCTTTGAAAATTCCCAGCAATGCTCCTATTCCTTCAGTAGTAAAGGAGTTAATTAAGTCTGAAAACATTAAGCCCGGCAGTTCTAAGAATCCACTGAGAGTATTAAAACCACTCACTGTTTATTCTGCCACAAACAGCAAAGAAAATGGGATCAAAAATGCAATTTCTTTCTGTTTGATGCAATGCACCATATAACATGGTCTTCGGGGAAGTTGTGCGATCTCTTGTTAACCTCTCTCTCTAAGGCTGGCTTCAGACTGCGTGTCTGATCCGATCCGTAGCTGTCCGCTTGAGGCAGACAGCCGCGGACCGGATCAGCACACAGGACCGGGGGGCTTTATGCCCTCCAATCCTGTGTGCAGCCGCACGCAGCTGAACCAGCTGACAGGTCAGGACCGGGGCGCCCGCGGTCCTCACCTATTAGCATCGGGAACTGCGTGCGGCTGCACACAGGATCGGAGGGCATAATAGACCCCCGTCCTGTGTGCTGATCCGGTCCGCGGCTTTCTGCCTCAAGCGGACAGCTACGGATCGGATCAGACACGCAGTCTGAAGCCAGCCTAAGAGGATACATATAGCTATAGTATGCACCAACTGTGTCACATCGACATAATTGCATGTAATAAATCATTATCAAAAATAGCCTTGATAATTGGGGACAAACACCTAATATAAAAACTCTTTGGAGAAGTTTTATCATAGACTTTGGGTCATTCAGATGCCACTTACAATGTACTTTAATAGCTGAGTGCTACCACCAGTGACAACGAAACATTGGTGACATCAAAATATTATACAGGGAGAACAGTATTTATAGATTTTTGGGCTTTGCCAAGAGATGAAAAAATATGTATCCGTGTCCTTATTACAACATCACACTGATCAACAGTGAATCTTCTGAAGTCCCCTTTCAGCTCTACAGCAGTGGTCTTCCAGGCTATCTAGGTGGATCTAGGTTTTCTGGCACCCGTTGCAAGAATTTAGTTTGGTGCCCTGCCAAGCTACAGGACCTCTGAATTCTCACAGCTCGTGATCTGCACAATTTCAGGATTCTCCCATGCCAATGACAAGAATGGGCGGTCATGTGAGCACATGTATGCGATTTATATACTTCTAACAGCATATGTCTAGTCAGCACATGGCTACATGTATGTAAATTGCATACTTCCAGTTTCATGACCTCACACTATCACCCCCGGCACCAGAGAATCCTGATAGCGTTGTGTGTGCGCACTGTGACAATTCAGAAGTCTGCAGTTACACAGAGTGACTACAGACTCGGCACAAACTTGGGATAACCCCATTAATGCTCCTAACAAATAAGAACATAGAATCCTTAATTTGTCAGACTGCAAAAAACTTTATTAACTTAAAGTAAACTTACAAGCAATATAGGGTGGGCCATTTATATGGATCCACCTAAATAAAATGGGAATGGTTGGTGATATCAAATTCCTGTTTGTGGCACATTAGTATATGGGAGGGGGGAAACTTTTCCAGATGGGTGGTGATTTCCAGATGGGCGGCCATTTTGAAGTTGGCCATTTTTGATCCAACTTTATGTTTTTCAATAGGAAGAGGGTCATGTGACACATCAAACTCATTAAGAGTTTTATAAAAAAACAATGGTGTGCTTGATTTTAACATAACTTTATTCTTTCATGAGTTATTTACAAGTTTATGACCACTTATAAAATGTGTTCAAAGTGTTGCCCATTGTGTTGGATTGTCAATGCAACCCTCTTCTCCCACTCTTCACACACTGATAGCAACACCACAGACGAAATGCTAGCACAGCCTTCCAGTATCCGTTGTTTCAGATGCTGCACATCTCGTATCTTCACAGCATAGACAATTGCCTTCAGATGAGTGTTGATGCAAACTTTTTTGTGAATGATGAAGTTAACAAACAAAACCACCGCTATTGGTCTGACATTAACCCACAATGGATAGATCCCTCCAAGACTGTTGGAACACAAAAAATGATGGTATGGTGTGGTATATGGGGTACAAAGATAGTGGGGCTATTCTTCATCAATGGAAACCTCAATGCCACTGCATATTTGAATCATGTAGCAATTTCAAATACACAAGCTATCCTTAGCTTGTGTTCTGTGGTCCAAAACATTGCTAACTGGAGCAGGCCAGGATATTTGTCTTCAATTGTCACAATCATAGTTTGGTTGAGCAGTTAGTATGTCCTTGGTGGTGGATGTCAAATGTGACCCGCTGCTTCAGCATTTTCCTGTGCGCTTTGTAAAAGCGCATATCCAGGTCTGCTCAGTGGAGCCGGTGGGTGCGGTAAGCTGCACGTCACTATAGCAGTGTACAGGCAGGCGGCACATAGCGTTACCTGCCGTTAACGCTATGAACTATGCCTGCCTGGCACTAAGTGTGGGACGGATGCGCCAGGCTAGGGTCATCACGCAAGTGTGACCCTAGCCTAACTCTGTACCATGGTGTTTAACCTTCTGCAATTTTAATGAGGAACCAATAAAGGATTACATTTTATACTTCAAGAAGTTGTGCTGGAAATTCTGGAGTCATTCAGTATTGGGTATACAGTAGTAAATGTTGAAGCTTCCTGTTGGAATTATGCTTTGATGAATCTTCATATTCCTGTACTAAATACTAAAATATTGTATCAACAGAGCCTTAGTAAAGCATTGATCTTTTCCAATAGGTCAGCTGGAAGTTATTTAACTCTTCAAATATTTTGTGGGTTACATTTGTGTTAATCCTCTCATGTCACTGTTATAAAAACATCCTAAAGCTTTTGACTTAAGTGCAAATTTCCGAAAAAGAAAAGATAGACACATTTCCTAGAATTGCTCCTTTTAAAATGATAAAATGCTCAAGTCATCTAGGCAAGTTTGGATTCAACACTGGTAATCATTTTTAAATACTAGATGGGAGCCTGATGCTATTGCATCGGAAGGGTGGTGACATCACGATGGGCACGGGCTCTTTAGTGCTAGGGGTGGCGGCTGTCTATCCCCCTGTGTGGTCTCTCCCCTGTCCGCTTTCTCTTTCCCCTGTGCTCTCTCCCAATGTATTTTTACTTAAAAACTTGTTTCTGTGTATGCATTTATTAATAAAGTGTTTAATTTCCTCATATAAAATTTGTAGGGTTTCACTGTATTTTCTATTGCTAGCGCAAGTAAATCAAGCAGCTACTAGCTGCCAACCCCCGCTGCTTGGTGTTACCTTTGCTGGCAATGAAAATTAAAGGGCAATGCTAATTTGTTTTAGTTATTTAAATAACATTTTTTTTTTAAATTGTTGTGGTCTTCCCTGTATTTTTGTGTTTCAGCCAAGGTAACCCAGGCAGCTGGGGGCTGGAATTTTCATTGTGGTGAGGCCCAAGCTTTCTGGAACCCCCACACTGAAACCAGAATTGTCACCTCCATGATAGATGCCAAAACTGCTGGTTACCCCGCTCTTCCAGGTGCCCTGGAGACGGTGGCAGCCTGGGTAATGAAGGGGTTGATGTCAGCTTTTTTGGCAGCTGATGTCAAGACCTATTTCTAATGTCAGCCATCAGTATGACAGCTGGCATTAGCAATACTTTCAGTAAAAAGAAAAAAGCGCACAGAGAAATTCTTAATTGCATATAAAATAGACAGAGACGCCTTGAAATCGACTTGATTTGCTCCCACCAAGTTCCCCTCCAATGTAATCCTGTTACTCTACTCTAATATTACAGTGGAAGTGGTGGGGTGGTGTGATGCGTCTCTCCGCCACCATATTTGTATACAAAAGCGTGCCAAGATGGCAGCCATATGAGTAAGTGTTAATGCGTGCTCTCTGCCCCGTGTGCTCTCTCTGCCCTGGTGCACTCTCTCTACACCCCTTTGCACGCTCTCTGCCTCCCTGCGTGCTCTCTCTACTCCTGCCCCCTGTTCACTCTCTCTGCTCATCCTTTGCTCTCCATCTGCCCCCCCTGTGTGCTTTCTTTGCCCTGCATTCATTCTGTGCTTCCCTCCCTATGCACTCTCTCAGGCCCCATTCCTGTGAGCTCTCTACTTTCCCTGCTGTGCACTCTCTATGCCCCCCTGTTGTGCACTCTCTCCACTCCCTTGCTTGCGATCTCTGCTCCCCAGTGTGGTGTCTCTGGGTGGTCACACTGTTACCATATGGGACACCTGTATGTCACAAGATGGCGGCGGCATGACTAACTGGGCCTGCGTGCACCTGGTGTCTGCATGTGCAGTTAGTATGTGCAACCTCAGTCATTCGGCGATTATGTCGGGTGGTGGGCGGCAGGCTGCTGGTTGTGTGGCGGCATGTTCCTAGCATCGGTTGGCGTCAGGTCCGGTTGTTGGTGGCTCCGCTATCGGTATTGTGCAAGGGGCCAGTACCACTAGTGGGCACCATATTTGCACACCCATCACTTGGGTGTGCAAATATGGCTGCTGTCAGTGCATGATAGCAGGACATCCTGACAGCAGAAGTGAATAACAGACTCCACAAGGTAATTATATAATAGATTATCAAGAAGGGGTTTTTAGCTTTACAATTTTACAAATTGTTTATGTTATAGACATATGTGGTAATTCACTAAATGGTCTGTTTGACTCTGATTGGTTCAGGTGATGGTCAAAGATGCAGATTGCTTGGCCGTGGTCTTTTGTCTCTGTTTCTGAGATTGGTGGGTGTCCTAACATCTAGACCTCTGCAGCTGAAACTTCTGAAACATAACATGTCATGTTGAAAGTTCTATAACATGCTGGTTTCTCTTTACAAATGGTTTATGTGCATTTATAGGTTGCCTGTTATGTACACAGAATGTTTTATGTATCGCTGTATATATAGTATACCTATTATAAAAGCTTGTCCCTTCTGCTGATATTGTGATTGGAAGAAGATGGAAACAATTTCAGTTTTCCATTTACCACGATTCTTCGCAGAGATACAGTTGCATTGGACACTGGAGAAACTATTTTAAACACTTTAAATAATTAAACAGCGGTAGAAACTGGATGAATTAAGATTTGGATGAATGATTCCTTTTTAATGCATCTCCGGCTGGCAGAGTGAGACTGATATGCAAACACAAGCTGAGTGAATGCAGACATTTCACTCTACAAGATCTTCCTTCTGTACTTTAACTCTTCTGCTACTGACTGGTTTAGGCTGTGATCACATTTGCGCACCATTTGTGCTGTGAATGAAGCATCCTGAGTGCAGCAAAATGCAGGCACTATGCGTTCCTATGTTTAACATGGGAACACATAGTGCTTGTGTGTGGCTGAGTTCAGGTGCATTTCGTTCGGCTGCGCATAATTTATGCTCATGCCGAACGCAAAATGTTTGATTTTTTTGTGTGAGGCTGTGTGCTTGCTTTATACACAAGCAGACAGTCGCTCACAAATGATCAATGGGATTGCATCTGTGCGCATTGCCATCTGCCGGCAAGCGCACAGACGCAGCAGAAGATGAGGTCATCGCCAGGTAAATCCTGTCCTAGCGTTCTCTCTTCCTCTTCTTTCTTCCTCTTCTTTCCTCTTCTTCTTTTCTCTTCTTTCTTCTTCTTTCTTCTCTTTCTTCTTCTTCCTCCCAGCCACCGGTTCTGGTTCATTTGAAATAGGGGGTGGGAAAGCCGACGTCACCGCCGGCTTTCCCGCTGGTTATTTCAAATGAACAGCTGATACTGATGCTGGCTACTTTAAATGAACCAGTGGCGGCGGCCAGGAGGAAGAGATCAGCGGCAGCGAAGAAGGAGATCAGCAGCGGCTAGGAGGAGGAGATCTCAACCGCTGATCTCAGCCTCCCGGCCGCCTAGACCGCTGATTGGGTGGCCGGGCAGACTCACTGACATTTTGGTGTGAATGGTTGCAGATGTTCACCACTGCGTTCACATGAAAATGTCTGCTTTTGACACTGCGTATGCACTCCTTACGCTGCAGTGCGGAACGCAAATATGAACTCAGCCTTGGTGATCTATTGTTGTAAAGGTTCTCAAATTATAGATCCAGTCCTAGTATCTCAACGCCAAACTCTGCAATTTATAGACATTGAGCTGATTATCTGATAACTCATTACAAATGTTTTTTGAGATGACCTCAAAATAACTTTTCATGGCGGGGAATAAATAAAGCCATAAGGACAAGTTCATTTCCATTATACATGTGCAGTGTATTGGATAAAACTTTACTTATCATAGTTGACTAGAAAATATCACGTGAGATATAATAATGTGTCATCCACAATATAGGAGGTGTTATACATTATAATATCTGACTAGTTAAAGTTTTAAGCAACCATTGATGGTAGTAATAGAGACAATCATTGACTTAATATTCCCTATGATCAACTCTATTTAATTTAAGAGGAATTTTTATTTTACAGTATGTACATTCAATTGATATTATCAAATAGAGCACATATATTATACTACTTTTTATGTCTTTATTGTGTTAGTTCATATATAAAGTGCCGTCATTCTCTCTAGCTTCCATTTTGCTCCTACACAATGTTCTGCATACATACATTTATCCCCAATCACATTGTTTTAGTCTTCAGTATCATGTTATAGTGACACCATTATAAGCATAACGATCATGGTCTCAGAGGGTGCAAACACAACTGGGTCCACCAATGCCAGAGACATTTTTCGGTGACTGTGCATCTTCAGATGACGCTGATGGGCATATTTCCTAAGCCACATGACATCACTGTCATCCTCCTGTGTCAGCTACAGAGCATGAAGAGGGCACTGCTCTGAAAGCAATGACAGATAAGAAGAATCATTTGTTTGTTTTTTAATTGTCCTGAAGGAGAGAAACAGTACAAGGAACATTATTACAGCAAGGGCCCATGATTAGTGATGGATAAACCTGAACTGTAAAGTTCGGGTCTATAGTGAACACCTAATATATGGGCATGGACCCCGAACAAAGACTTCTCTGAAAAGCCCTTGTTACTGTTTGGCTGGTTTGGCTGTAAAAATAAACAAAACAGTGATTAAGCAGCAGCATTAATTACCAAGAACTGCAAACTTGTACCTCAGGGCGGCTCATTAACTTCCTGATTTTTCACTGCACTGACTCCCTGCGATAGTATGATTCCAGAGACTGCATAGATAAGACGTTTGTTCCATCGCTGCAGTCTCTGGATGAAGCAGAGTCAGGATAATGTGCTACGTGGGAGATTGTTGTGGATCACCGTTGAAGGGTATGTGTGGGGTTAATAAATGGGAAAATGATGGATGACTTAAAGGATTTTTTTAAAGGATCGATAATGGGCGGGTCTCATAGAAGCCTGCACATTATCAATCTAGGGCTTAATGACAAGCTGGCAATACTCAGCTGTCATTAACGCTTTCCAATGCCATCACACCAGGGCATCGGGAAGAGCCAGGTAAAGCACCAGAAATTGGCGCTTCTAATGAATGCACCAATTTTTGGGGTGGCTGTGGGTTGCTTTTCTCTAGCCTTGGGGCCAACATCCATACCAACCGACAGCTGCCTGGGTTTTAACTTGATTAGCATAACAAATAGGGCGAAGCCCACAGATTTTTTTAAATTACTTATTTAAAAAATGTAAAAAAAAAGGGGTCCTCTGTATTTTTGATTGCCAGCCAAGGTAAAGCCAGGCAGCTGGGGTTGGCAGTTCGTAGCTGTCCGCTTTATTTGCACTGAGAATAAAAAATAAGGCAAAGCCCTATGTCAATTTTTAAAAATTATTTATTTTTACACCACTATGATAGCAGGTTTGTTGCCAATGGCAATCAATCACAAACGTTGGCACAATGGGTGAGGATCGCAAAAGCCAATCACAGAACCTGTCACCGAGAATGGGAATCTGTCATTGACTGTTAGAATAAAAAGAAAGGGAATAATGACCGCGCTACCATATATGAAAATCAAAAAATTTGTGGATTGATTGTGATTTTTATTTTCTACGTGTTTCTGGGCTCTCTGCAACCTTCATCAGTAAAAAATCACAGATGTACATCCTGATGAAGGGGCCAGAAAGCCCAGAAACGCGTAGAGAATAAAAATCACAATCCACAAATTTTTTGATTGTCATATATGGTAGCGCGGTCAATATTCCCTTTCTTTTTATTTCTGTTTTATTGACACAATTTTATTAGGAAGACTGCAGCAAACCTTCTAATATGCTTTTGTATTGGTTGTGGCTAGGATTCAATCGGATTCAACCGTGCTGTGAAGTCAGCCTTAGGCTGGTTTCACACTGCAGTTTTTTTTTTTCCTGATCAGTGTCCATCAGGTTTGTGTGTCAAAACCAGGAGTGTCTCCAAAACTCAGAACAGGTGTCAATCTTTCAATTATACTTTTTCTCTGCAAGTTCCTCTCCTGGTTCCTCTTCTGGTTTTGGCACTCGAATCTGATCAGGCAAAAACTGCAGTGTGAAACCAGCCTGACACAACCCTGCCAGGTGAGTGAGTACCTATTAAACACTTCCAATGGTTATACTGGTAGCACCCTAGATTGCGCCTTTTCCATTCCAGCTTTTCTTCTATTGACAATGGAGGCAGAGTGCAGTGAATTAAAATTATTATAATCAGGAAGTTAATGAGTGGCTTGGAAGTACAAGTGAGCGGTCCTCGTTAAGTATGTGCCGCAGATTTAATCACTGTTTTGCTTATTTTTACAGCCCCCCCAGCCCACCTAGCGACCATTTTATAACTTTACAGGTCGGGTTCAGGTTTCAAGCTCAAATTCGGGTCAAGTCCGGTCCTGAACCCAGACTTTAAAAAAAGTCCATCTGGATCTGCCACACCCGAACATCGGCAGGTTCACCCATCTCTACTCATGATGGGTGGCATTATTACTGGAAGGGGCCCATGATGGGAGACATTATCACAAGAAAAGGCACAGAATAATGGACATTATAACAGGAAGGTGCCATGATAGGTAACAATTTTACTGGAAGGGGCTCAGGATGAGTGACATTATTTCTGGAAGGTAGCATATGCAAAGAGAATTTGTGGCCAGGGGAGCGCTTTGCATAGAAGACACAATGGAATAATTCAAGTGAATGATCACTTGTTTATTGTGACAACATTCCATTATGGAGGACTGACGTCTTCAGGTGGCGGCAGTCCGCTGAAGAAACCTGTATCTGAATCACCCAGGGTTGTATGGAAACTCGGGTATCTGGGCACTGCTGTAGTTGGGATGTCACTGGTGGCCTGCCCAGACCTGTGGCCCTGGTGATCAACTAAAATGGGGATTAGGGAATGGTGATGAGGAAAAATATATATAAACGTTTGTCATGACGCCACCTGCAGATTCTGGTGATGGGCACCAGTGCTGCTTCATACCTCCGGGGGAGATGATACTGCAGCTTAGATGGAGCAGCTCCCTGCAGGTGAAGCTGAGCCCCTGGCGCAGACCAGCACTGATGGTGGTGGTGCTGGATGTAGAGATGATCTGTGGAGCAGTGCAGTAGACGAACAGACACACGGTGGCTTTGTCACTACACGGGTACTTTACTCTGTAAACCAGTTTAGATGGCAGTTCAGGTTACAGCACAAACAGTCTATAATCAGGTAGCTGGTCGGGTAGTCACAGAGATTTGCAAGGTCATTCATTGTATCCCGTAGTATACTCTCTTTTGATGATCCCGTGTCATGCTACTAAAACCTGCCCCGGCACAGCCCTCTTGTATACCAGGCCCATTGGGATGCTGTGAGATTCCCTCCTTTCGGTCTATGAAGTGGCTCGACCTTTTGTGGGTGATCCTGGCAAGACTGCACTTTGTAGACAGGGTGTCAGGGTTGATGAACTGACCTGTGACGACCGGTGTAGACGGCTCAGGGGCTGAACACCCTGCACCGTATCCTCGGAGCCGCTACTCTGTTAGGTGGACTAGGGTTCCCCCAGAGTATGGGCGCTCCGATATAGGGTCCCCTCTTTCTGTTCCTGGGCTGCCTCTTTTCTAGGCCCCCTACCTGGGAGTCTCCTTCTCTCGCTCGGAGACTCCCCTCTCCTTCGATCCTCAGTGCAAACTAGAACTCCACTGTGTGACTTCCCTCCTCCCCTAACTCTCCCCCTAGGGACTGGGCTCCAACCATTTCCCTAGGCTCGAGTGTGGGAGTGCTGAGGTGGGATACACTTACAAACCTTACTCCTCCCTGTAACAGGAATAACTGCACATTTTTTTGTTGGTGCAGTACACCTACTGTGGCGAACTGACCAGTGGGGCGCCACATATCACACTATCACAAGTAGGGCCACAGAATACGGGACATTATGACAGGAAGTGGTCCAATTTAGGAGACAATACTACTGGAAAGGATGAGGAACATCATTTAAAGGCGGGACCCAGAATAGAGAATTTCGTACGGAATGGACCCATGATGAAGGACATTATTACAGGAAGGGGCCCAGGACTAGAGATGAGCGATGTTCGATTCGAAATGTGCGCCAATTTCAAATTCGACCTGTTTTGGGCGGTGTTTGAGTCATTCGACGAATACGAACAATTTGCTTCAAATTTGGTAGTTCGAGGTTATGTTCGATAACGGTTCATTCACCTTAAGCGTAACTGGTTTTTCACAGTAATACTGTTATTGTATGTTAATATTCAGTTTCAGTGTATTGTGTGCGTGGGGGCGGTTTAGATCAGTGCTGGTGAAATAATGCCGATCTCCATTTTTTTTCTGCTAATTGCATATACAGTGGGGCGGTGCAAGCTGTCAGCCAATCACACACGCAGCAAAGTGCATTTTTTTGCACACAAGCAAGGGCATGTGTCATTGACTGTGTATGTCACATGTCCTTGCCCTATAAGACCCGGCCATTTTCCCCATCGACGCCATTACCTCAGTGCTTTAGTTGTGTGTCAGTCAGGCACCGCTACTGCTGCTGTGGGCACTATAAAGTGTGACTTAGACAGATAGTGAGCGAATCTCAAATTAGATAGAGAGATACATTTAGGGAGTAGGGACTAGTTTGAATATCAGCCCTTTTGAGGGCTACTTCTGACAATTAGGGAGTAGGGACTAGTTGGACTTGGGATATCACCCCTTTTGAGGGCTAATTCATAGAAGTAGGGACTAGTTTAATTTCATCCCTTTTGAGGGCTAGGTTAGAGCAGTTCCTATTAGTTTTTGCCAGGCTGGTGTGTGCCAGTGCTGTGCAAGTGTTTTTCACTGCATCTGGCCAAATCAAGCTCAGGTAATCCTTTCGGGCAGGTAGTGCAGCACTGCTGTAAAGAAAGCTTCGCCACCTGTCTCCAGTAGCCAATTTTTTAGTGCAGCTAGCCCAGTCAATTCTTTTGGGCTAGTAGCAGTGTCTGGTAGTCAGTGGAGTAGCCCAGCTGTGACGCAAGCTACACCACCTGTGTATCTAAAAACAATTATTTACTGCATCTAACCCAGGCAATCTTTTGGGCTAATAGCAGTGTCTGGTAGTCATTGGAGTAGCCCAGCTGTGAAGCAAGCTACATCGGCCTATCTATTTCATACTAATTTTTAACTGCTTCTAGCCCAGGTAATAGTTTGGGCCTAGTAGAATTGTCTGTTAGTCAGAGTTGTAGCCCACTTGTGAAGCAAGTTACACCACCTGTCTAATTCATACTAATTTTTAACTGCATCTAGCCCACGTAATAGTTAGGGCCTAGTAGCACTGTTTGGCCACTCAGCTCTGCTCGATTTCCATCCAAATTGTTTTTTGCCAACAACTGCAGAGTTGGAAATTTGTTCACATACAAAATGAGTGGCAATAGGCCTGCTGCTGGTGGAAAGGGGAATAGGCGTGGTGGAAAGGGAAAAAAAGTTTGTGTCCGTGGGGTAGGTGGTAAAGCAACAATAACATCTGCTGAAGAAAGACCATCTTCCAGCCAAAGTAAGATGTCTACTTCTTTCTGTGGACAACCTGATATGATCCCTTTCTTACAGACACGGGTCACACGACAATCACTACCAATTGTAGATGAGGCACAAAAAGAGCAGGGCTTGAATGGATAGCAAGCGCTTCATCAAGTGGGTTCTCCTCCACCTCAACTTCAACATCACAAATACACCAGTCCTCAGAGATGTCACCCCAATTGCACTTACTTCCTCACAGCTCCCAAGTCTCCGGCTGCCCGTCTGTGTATGGGGTAAGACAGATGGTTGAGTATGCATTGCTCTTCACTCATACTATAGCCTGGGAATCAGAGGTCTGTGTGGAGCCCACTGGGGCGGGGCACTCGGTGCCGGACCAGGGTGCTGCTGGGGGATGTCACGGCGGTCCTGGTCCGGACCGTGTCCCGAGCCCGCACAATAAAATGGGGGGTTATTTACAGGGGATTTGTCACTCGTGACGCCACCCACTATGTGCGGCCAGTAATGGGGCCGCCCGCTGCTGCAGAACCTCCGGGGATGATGGGTTAGCAGCTTGGATGGAATAGTTCCTGTGGGCAGAACTGGGTTCCCCGGGGCAGTGGTAGAGGTAGTTAAAGTCTGTGAGGATGTTATTGATGCTGCAGGAGAGTAGGAGTAGCAATAGAGATGATAAGAGTAGAGGCAATGGCAGTCTATGAGGGCAAGTGGGCTTCAGCATAAGGATGACACACACACTCACGGTTTCTGTTGTTCTTCAAGTCTTTACTGGCAGATGGTATTACACAGTATTGTCCATGGAGTCTGTACCAAGTTGCTCTCACCCTGACCGGGTCCTTGGCTTCCTACTTAAACGCTGTGTGTGGCCCTGCTGCTGCTTGTAGCTATACTGCTGGCCCTGTGTCTGCTCTCGGGTATCAATATGCTGGGCAACTTGAGTCCTCTGTGTCACTGACTCCTTCGTGTTGCTTTGCTATGGTGTGGTGAAGATGGTGGACCTTCACTATGCCGGTGTTTACTGTCCTGTCTGTCTCAGGCACAGCCTCGGATCCGGTATCCGTCTTAAGCGCCTCCCCGGGGTCAAGCTTTTGGGGTAACTCTTTATCCCGGTATGTTCCTCTGTTAATCTGTCTCCTTTCCTCAGACCTCTCAGGACCTCCACTGACACTTGGCTCTGCTTCTGCTCCAGACTAAACTAAACTGCAGACTGACTAACTGTCACTCTTGTTTTGTGGTAAACAACTTAGCTCCTCCCACTAGTGCAGGTGCCAGCTAAGCTCCTCCCACTTTCTAGTGTAGTGTTATGTGGGGATTAAACCTGTGATGTTTCTGTGGCATATTAACCCTTGAGGTGCCACATCTGCTCCAAAGCTTCTGTGAGTCCAGATGAGGAAATTATCTGCACTGATGCCCAGAAGCTTTGTGAGTCGGATCCAGGCCCGGATGAAGAAGGTTCTGAGCAAGCATAATGTAGACCCTCATTCCCAAACTGTAAGTCCTGTTGGTGGAGACAATGAGGAAGATGCTGATGAGATTGAGATACCTGATTGGAACGACAACTTGACTTTTCGGTCAGGGGAGGAAGAGGTTGACTCTGAGGATGACAGGTGTGGGAGCACACAGGGTGAGGATGACTTTGGAGATCCCACTTACTGTCAACCCACAGTCAGCCAGTTGATGAGAATCAGCAGAGGAGGTGGATGCTAGTGATGACGAGGCTAGGTTGCGTCTTATTGGACAGAGACGGAGTACTGGAAGCACGTCAACAACTGCATCCTAAACCATAGCTCTGCCTCTGAGCAGAAGTCGTGGTGGCTCTTCTTCAGGCCACATGGGCTTTAAGCCTTGCCTAGCCTGGGCCTTTTTTTCAGGGTGACACAGGGGTAGAAAAGTCCTTGCGGATGCTTGACTTGTTCATCTTGATGAACATTAGTCTGTCTACATTGTCACTGGACACAGCCACATGCGCTTATCTGTCAGTACACCACCAGCAGCGCTGAAGACACGTTCAGGAAAAACGCTGGCTGCGGGGCACAACATAATCTGCAAGGCGTGAGTGGTGAGCTCAGGCCATTTTTCCAGATTGGAAGCTCAAAGTGAGCAAGGGTCTAGTTCCACAGTCATGGCATCAATGTTCACTTGGAGATACTCCTGTACTCTCTAGGCGTTGACTATGTGTCAGACTTCTTGTCTCCTCTGGCCTTGGAAAGGATGGTCTATAAAATTGGTGAAACAATTTAACAAAATTGCTGTTACCACCAGATACGGTGTTACTTTTACGGTTTGAGTGATGACTCGACAGTCCCATGGTTGGCAAGTTAGAACTGTGAGATTCACTATGTGCACCACTGGTGTATTGTGGAAAAGCAAATCTAAGATTGTGCAACAGCTTCTGCTGATACTCCTGCATGCGTAAATCCCTTTCTATGGCAGGAAATATTTCGCCAAATTTACTCTTGTACCGGGGATCTAAAAGTTTGGCAACCCAGTAGTCGGCATTACTTCAAATCCAAGGGTCATTGTGCAGGTAGTGCATCAAGAAGGCACTCGTGTCTTGCGCATCCAAGAGGACCAAGTCCTTGTTGTGTTGGTGGCGGCGAGGTAAGAATCATGCTTCCTTCCCCTGCCCTCTCCCCCCAACCTCACACAACAGAAATGTGATCAAGGTCTTCCTCATCTGCTGAGTCTTCCATGCCCATTGCCAGTTCGTCCTCCATTTGTTCCTTGGCTCCTGCACCTTCCTCAACAGTTTGTCTGCTACCATGCACCCTCGTTAATCCCTCTCCCCCACCCACCCATGCCTGCCGTCTTGGTGCTGCCGACCATCTGGACCTTTGAGATCTTGTTATCCCTTCCACATACGACACCTCCTGTACTTCCGCCCCATCTCTTGTCCCACTACCTGACTCCGAATACTGTTTAAAGTGTACTCCAGCATGTAAATGACAGAAATAGTCATGCTGATAATGGCATCATCAGCACTAAACATCTTCGTCGCCATTTCAAAACTGTGCAGAAGGGTGCATAGGTCCTTGATCTGAGACCACTCCAGCAGCGTGATTTGCCCCACCTCTGGATCTCGTTGGCCCAGGTTGTACGTCATAACGTATTGCACCAGGGCTCGTCGATTCTGCCACAGTTGCTGCAACATGTGCAGAGTTGAATTCCATCGTGTCCGCACATCGCATTTTAGCCGGTGAACTAGCAGGCCGAACGACTTCTGTAGACATGCAATTCATTGAGCTGCAGGATGCGAACAGCGGAAGTGAGCACACAGCAACCGTGCCCTCTGCAGAAGCCCATCTAGGCCGGGATAGTGGGCTAAAAATTGCTGGACAACCAGGTTCAAGACGTGAGCCATACAAGGCATGTGTGTCACATTGCCCCGGCGAAGGGCCGCACCCAGCATTGCAGCATTGTTGCACACGGCCTTCCCTGGCTGCAGGTTCAGTGAAGACAACCATTGATGAAACTCAGTCTTCACAGCTCACAAAAACTCCTCAGCTGTGTGACTCACATTTCCAAGATATTTCAAGGTAAACACCGCCTGATACCATTGAGCCCTGCTCCCAGCATAGTGAGGAAGTGTGCAGGATACCTTCTGCGAAGTTAGAACGCAGGTGGCATTACCAGACAGGCTTTGGGTGCAGGTGGAGGACTAAGACAAGGTTGAGGAGGCAGAAGCAGTGGAGGAACTTCTACATACAGAGGACTTACGCACAACTCGTGGGGACGGCAAGACTTGGACAGCAGCCCCTTCTCGAAAATCCTCTGTGTCCACCAGGCGGAAAGGCAGCATTTCTGTAGTCAACAACTTGAAAATGGTGAATTTCAACCTCTTAGCTTCCTCATGGCTAGGAGGAAATGGTCTTTTACTTGTCCACATCTGAGGGACCGAAGGCTGGCTGCTGTGCTGAGACGGGGTTGAGTAGGGTATCCCCAGAAACTGCTGGTCTGTGAGGCAGGTGCAGGCAGAGATATTATGTTGCCTTCATCCAAAGGTGGTGCTCTCGATGTCTGACAGTGCTCAACACCAGCAGGTGTTTCCACTTCCAAAAGAACTGACGACCTGCCAATCACACTGGCTGTTGCGGGTAAAGAGGTGGAAGGTCTGCGTCCAAAAGCATGCGTGACTGCTGTCCCCACAGTCACAGAAGATGAAAAGGCCGCGGATGTACGTGATGGGGCAGATGGTGGTTGGCCCGGCCCGCTAGGCCGCATTGTATCACAGTGAACTTCCCGCTGCTACTTTTGCTTCATATCCATGAGACGGTTCAGGCATGAAGCACTCAAACTATTGATTTTTCGGCCTACTTAGATTTTGGTGAAAAATCTTACAGATAACATGGGGAGACTAAAGACTTGTGGATTTTTGAATGTGTTGCACGAAGGTCACCTCACCAACCATTTTAAGCTTGCAACTCTGGGGCAATTGATGCCACTTTAGTGGTGTCTGTGCCCAAATTTTTGGAAAAATGGAGACTCTTGTTGGAGTCCCCTTGCTTTGTTTTACATGATTTTAGAAGGGCATGACACGCCTGTATCTGTGTCTCCTCCCACTTTTACTTGTCTATCTCTTTTCTTTTCACATTTTTATATGTACTTGTCACTTTTCCATGTGTTTGTTGTGTCTTCTGAGTAGTTTGTCACCTTTTGGACACCTTAGAAGGTGTTTTCTATGTGTTTTCTATGTGTTTGTATGTGTTTGTGTTTGCCTGCCATTGTTTTCAATGGTGTTCAACAGTGTTTCACGAACATTTGATGAACATTTGACGAACACACCCCCAATTCAACAAATCAAAATCGAACACTAGGGTGGTGGCTCATCTCTACCCAGGGCAATAGTTATTATTACTGAAAGGAGCCCAGGAAGGGGCCTAAAGGACTCTAGCTACGTCAACGGACACCACATCTCCCCTAAGTACTACCTTTTCTATTACAAGGTTGTAACCTACCAATAATCCCTAATTCTATCTACAATTCCAATCTTTCCTTAGCATTCCCAAAATCCACCTATAATTCTACATATTGGTAACACTATCCGTCACTGCTGGAAACCATACACACCTTGGACCATACACTTTAGTTGTTGTTCACAATAGTGACATTTCCTGCCACCACTCTACATCACATACAACTTGGACCACACAACATAGTATCCTCTGGATGCCACCACATCCTAAAGTATGTAGTATCTGGCAATTTTAAAGAATGGCAATCCACGATGGCGTTAGTACCCATGCATAGCAATATTATCACAGAAAATGTGCGCTTCTTCCCATCATGTCTTTCCACACCTGTTTTTCTCTTGCAATCTGGCAAGCTCCTTGAGATATCAGGAATATGTATGTATGAATATCTTTATTTTACAAAGATATATTTGGGAGCTCCCCTTCATAATGAAACTGTGCCAGGAAGACAGAGCTGACATATATCTGAATTACTATTTGGCATTTGATTTGAGTGGTCACCCAGTGAAGAATTTAATAGTTATGTCTATGTTGCAAAGTGTCTAATTATCACATCTTTGTTTATGCTGTCATATGTCCTATCTATTTTTGTAGTCACAAGATGCACCACGTCTTTGCTGTGATAGTGGTAACATCCCTTTGTATTGTATACATTATCTATCTTTCTATTTGTATTATTGCTTTACCTTAGGACTTTACCCTTGAGCATTATTTATAATTATTTGGTCAGTTCCTATGTGTTTTTCTCTTACCACTTCTGTAGTGTTATTCAATATGTTGATATGTATCATTGTATTACGGTATATGATTTGGCTGATTCTGTATTATTTTTTTTTTCTATACTGTTACCACTGTGTGTCTGATATAGGTCAATTATATGGGACCAAAACAACAATATAGTTGTAGAATAATAAAATGACTTCACTGCATCATACATTGTATATTGCCAAGTTCTCTTTGTCTACTAAGCACACATAGTGCTATGAGTGTAAAAAAGAAAATCAGCTCACCCCTGAGATATAGCTCCAATCGAGGATATAAGCACAGGAATCCCACCACTGCACAGCGCTTGCCACTTGAGAGATATGTAGTATGATTCCAGCTGACACATCAGGATGTTAAAAAATTCCTTTAAACTTTATTTAGAAAAAAAATCAATAAATATCATACACAATGAGTTAGGCCGGTTTCACACTGGCGTTTACAAACGCCGCGCACCGAACGCAGCCAAACGCTTAACGTTTAACATGGGAACGCATATGCCTGCGTTTGGCTGCGTTTGCGCACAATTTGTGCACCCTCTGAGCACAGCCCTGTTGCATTTTTTCTGCTTGATTTATCTGCAAGCGCCCGCAAATGCACAAACCTCGCATAGAAGTCAATGAATCCGCAGTGTCCTCCTCATGACAGCGCAGGAGAACGCTGCGGATCACATTGAAATCTCTCCCAGTGGCCGCCGGTGATCAGCAGCGGCCACCAGGAGATCAGCTAAAGCCACCACTGATCTCCCGCCGTTGTCGGCGGGGAGAGCGGGGAGAAACAGCTGATCTTACAGTTGTTTAAATCTCCCGTGCTGACACCGAATAGGTGATGTCGGCACGGGAGATTTGAAGCAGTGATCAGCTGTTTCATATCTCCTGCACTATCACCCTATTTGGTGTCGGCGCGGGAGATTTAAACAGCTGTCAGATCAGCTGTTTCTTCAAATCTCCCACGCCGATATCGGCGGGAGATCAGCTGTGGCCGGGAGGAGGAGATCTCTGCCGCTGATCTCCTCCTCCCGGCTGCCCCCGAGACAGCTGATTGGCTGGCGGGCTGCATACTAATGTGAACACATGCGGAGATTCTCCGCTGCATTCACATCAGTATGGGCTGTGTTTGCACTGTGTTTGCGTCTGCATGCCATACGCATGCAGACACAAACGCCAGTGTGAAACCACCCTTAGGACATCTCAGACATCATTGCAAAAATAAAAAGGGGGTGATGTAAATATGTAAATAAAAAAGGGTGGTGTAAATATGTATTTAAAGAAAAATCCAAACAAAATCTTTATTGTGCAGTGCACCTCTGTGATCACCACCTTAGACATGGTTGGGGACATATTTAATTGCATATGTTTTTATATTTTCTTTCTCAGTCTTGATGACATTGCAGTTTTCTATTTATGGGAAAGTCTTGTTGAGGCCATCAAATGGGAAAGAAAATGAGACTTACCAAGGCTGAGCCCCTCCCCCCTTCCTTCAAGGTCCTTATAGCATCTATAGTTGAACTTCAATGGTCTGTATGTGAGGCACCCCCAGGCAGTGGGGTACTCGGGGCCGGGCTGGTGCTGTCTCTCTGGGGATCACAGTAGTTGTGATCCGCTCCCGTGGCCTGGGCTCAGTCCAAAAAGGAAGGGGTTATTTACAGGGGATTTTGTCGTGATGCCACCTGGGGTATGTGGTCAGTGGGGACCACCGCTGCCGTATTCCTGCTGGGGATGGTGACTTAGGGCAATGTGGATGGTAAGCCCTCCTCAGGTAGGAGTGAGAGTCCCCAGGGCAGGTGTAAATAGTCTATGTGTGAGAAGCAGGGTGATGGGTACAAGAATAGGCAGACTCACTGTTTGTAGTTTTCTCAGTCCTTTACTGGAGCAGATGGTAAAAGCTGTCCATGGAGTCTTGAGAGCAACTTGGGGTAATTCTCACCTGACCGGGTCTTAGGCTCCCTTACTGCTCTTGCAATTTGGCTCCTGCTGCTGCTTAAGCTTGGCTGACGGACCTGTCTCATCCTGTGAGGTACCAGTATGACAGGCAACTCGAGTCCTTTACCTATACCCTGTTCCCGTGTGTCAGTGTGGCTGGAATCTATAGATTGCTGTGTCTCTGGTTAGTGTAGCTGGGAATCTGGAACCCTCTCCGTCCGGTGTTGACTGCCGGGATATGTGACCCTGCACAGTCTTGGACTCCGGTGTCCATTCTATGCACCTTCCTCTGGGGTGAGCACGGAGTTTCTCAGATTTCCAGGTGTCTTCTTGCTTCTCCTTTCCTCAGACCCTAGCCATAGGTCTGGAACTAGTTGTTAGACCTTGAGAGCTTACACAGCTCCTTTACACTCAGGTCCTCTTCACAGTCCTCCCAGGAACTGCACTAACTTCCTCCTCTCTAGACCAGAATATATAGGGGAGCTCACCCTGAACCCGGGATTGGTCTCCCCTTTCTGGCTTGGAGGTGTTGGTATTATGTGTGTGTTGCCTGATGAGAATACCCTTTGTTGCTCTCTGGTGACACCACTACCGAGGGGCAGTGATGACACTGTGGAACTTTGACACAGGGATGCCACATTCCCCTTAGTGAAAGACAGTACTCCGGGACAGTGGCAACTTTTTAAAAAAGTAACACAAAGAAGGAATGACAATAATATATTTTAAAAGTAGAAAGAGTTCAAAAAGCAATCTCTGCGGTGATGAGTCCTTTTTCCACCAGGGCTTGTGAATATTTACAAGAAGTCTCTACCACAACCAGTCGAGTGGTATTTTATGGTCCATTTTTAAAAGTAAAGAGTTCAAGAATATTCAAAAGTTCTTACTGGACAGTCTCTGTAGGTTCTGGGCTTTTAGGTTTCAACGTTACACATATATAAATATATTTCCTATGGGTGTCTTGGCTTAGGAGGCCTGGTCTCACTCTTACCACCCCCAGGCACTTTCTTTCCCTAACAATATGCATGGGGGTTAATCCGGTTCCTCCACCCTTCTGTACACTATGTTTACTGGGTTCTATTCACACTTTTCACCCTAAAACATATGTACATTAATTTATTCATATCTTACACTTTAATCTTTGTACCGAGCTGGGAGCTGACCCTGTGTACTACGCTGTGACCTTCTTAATACAGGTGTACCTAGTGTACTAAGCATGATGCTATGTGTAGAGGTGTAGCTTGTAGATGTCTGTGATTCTGAGTGAGACATAGATCTGACAGCAGGACTGGCAAGCTCACTGGGACCAGGAATCTGTTCTTCCTGTGCTTCCTCTACGGGTGCTTCTTCCAGTTCTTCCTCTCTTGCGATTTCTTGTTGCACGGGTTCAGGTACTGGTTCAGGTACTACCACTTAAGGAAATGCGAGCATTGGTACTAAGACTACTCCATGGTAATTTGTCCAGGTTTTTGGAAAATCTCCTAAGACAGTATGGAATTCATCTTCTTGGTGTCTTCAGGGTTTCAGGACACAATTTTTAGTGATCTCTTGATATGGCTGATGTGGTTCTACCTTCATCTTCACTAATTAGGCACACTTTTGTATTGTCAAAGTTTGATGGGAGAACAGTGTATGGTGTTGATTCCCATTGGTCATCTAATTTGTAGGTGGACTCTTATTTCCCCCTCATAGTACAACAAATATATCTTTTTATAGTGTAGGTCACTATACAAAAAATATTTTATCATTCTTATAGTAAATGGTGCTGAGAAGATATACTAGACCCAGACCATGGAGAAACATTGTACAATTTTTAGAATCCATTTCAACCCCATTGTAACAAAAATATCCCTTTAATCAAATTAAAGCATACACCACATAAATGTGTAGCTATAACGCTTATTGAGTCCCCACTGGTCTCTATGTCTATAGACACAAGAAATTACTTGTAATGCTAGTTCAGCCAATCACAGACCACAATGGTGACCACCTCATCCAGTGATTGGCAATATTTCTGATGTATTGAGATGGGACCAGGGGATCAAGACGGACCTAACAATCATTGGAACAAGAGCTTTGGGGAGTTGATGAGTACGAGCACTACTAAACAGAATTGTTCTAAGCCATCTGCCCTCTGTAAAAAATACATTTTATTTCTTGGAAATGCCTTTAATTTCATATCAACTCTTTGAATCCTCTGGCCATGGATCAGACAAGATCTAATAATCAATTTGGAGTGTTCCTTAAATTTCTTCAGAAGGTATTAAAGCTACAGAAAATGTTACAGGTGAATGTAAAGTGCTGAGTAATTTAATTTGGTTTTTATTTATTTTTTGCTAGTTTGTGTCTTTTTGTTAATTGAATTTGTGTTCACGGTTTTCTTTATGTTGTTTGTGTTGGATTTATACAAAATGCTTATTAAAGAAGAAACTCCAATTGGCGGTAAAAGAATGGTAATTGAGTAACCGAATAACAATTTAAATTCATTTTCTCTAGAGTCCAAATCCATTTGGAGCCAGGAACCTATACCCTCTAATGACGATTTAACAACATTCCATTCTTTCATTGAAAAAGAATTAGACAGAGGAAGTTTCTAGCACTCTCCATGATTTCAGATCCCTCAAGTCCCTCATGTACAAAAAGATTAAGCCAAAGCAAGTATTTTATTGCTAATTTTAACTTTCTAATTTAGCTGTAAATTGGGAAATCACTAGAGGAAATACAGATAGAAGACAAACATTTTAAGGTCAAACTCACATCCAATGAGACTGTAGCTAAAATATATTATAGTGCTAATTGGAAAGCCTGCCCATCTTCACAGCTCAACTATTTTACATGATTTATGAGTTTTAGTAACTTCAAACCATACGTTTTAACCCCTCAAATACCTAGCCATTTGTGGTCCTAAATATTATCATTGGAAAATTTCTGAAGACCTAGAAAAGTGTTATTTTCATATAGGGTTTTAGCAGCTGTGTGATAAAGATAAGTTTTTTTTCATGGTTGTACTGCCATATTACCACAAGAGAAGAGTGGAGGAACATGGGAAATGCCCAGAAAGCACAGGTGGTAGCAGATGGCACCAGACCAAACCTAACTTTCCCAGTCATGTAGAACACTCATAACTCCTCCATGTTTTTGTTTAATACCCTGGTGATCACTGTTATGCAAATGTGAAGACCATCAGTTATTACTGTAGACAAATTTTTTCTTTTAAACCCTAGCTTAGGGTTTAGTCCATGCTGTTAAGCAGGGGTCCCCAATCTGTAGCTTGGAGGCCGCATGTGGCTCGAAGGCCAGTCATGTGTGTCTCACAGCTGTCCTCCAGCTTGGGGCATGCATTAACACCAGGTCTACAAAACCAATATGAAGATCTCCAGATAGTGACTTTCATGAGTAACCCCACACAGAAGAGCAAATCTGAATGGGGTAAGATAGGCACCCCTTGATCTTGGTGTACTGCCTCAGCATGATCTCTGTGGAAAAGCTTTGTCTGTCATTATACCAGTAATGGGGGCTCTGTGTGTCAATACTGGAACAGGGCTTGAGTTGGAAGTGGTTCATGAACCTTTCTTATTGCTGGATGTGGCTCACAACCCTCTTATGAGCTGACTGTGGCTCTCAAGGTCAGAAAGGTTGGGGACCTCTGCAGATTCTTGTCATGTCACTGCATTGCTACTGTTTTGCTCTTGGTGTTTGAAAATACTTTGCTCCCTGTATAGTACAAATTACAACCTGTTCTCTCATTCTCTAATAGCTCAGTGTGTTATCAGTTTGATTCCCAAGCGAATGGTCACTGGTTTGAATAGAGGTGCAGGCATGAAAAACATTTCTCAAGAAAAGAGGAACAGCATCATCCAACTCATCAATAGCGATCTCTAGGCCAAGAAAATTGACAAACTGCATCATGTGAGGGCCATGACAACTGGAAGAATATGAAGTCTGTCCATCTGTTCAAAATCCAAAAGGTGGACGTCCAGGTGCAACAAACAGATCACAGATGTTTATGCAAGCAACATGCGCCACACATTACACAAGTCTGGATTGGTGGCCCGAAAAAAGGGGAGTAATCCTCAAGTTCAATACTGTCATAAAAAGTATTGGCTTGAGTTGGCAAAAAAAAAGTCGACATGAAAAGTCATATGGAAAGTGAACAGTTGAAGATTGTAAATGGGTGAGTTAGAGCGTTGAGCCAAAAGCCAATAGACTAGGCTCTGATGGGTGCAAATGGGTCTGTAAGAAACAAGGAAAATAGGGCTAATGGATTGAAGAAATTTAAAGGGGTTTTGCCATGAATTAAGTTCATTTTAATCAATAGATCTTGGAATAATAACAATTTCCAAATTTGGATGTGTTTAAAACAATGTTCCTGTGATAAGATATTCTTATAAATGTGCCCCTGCTGTGTACAGTTTCATTTTTATTTCTGACTGTGCATGGAACACAGTCTGATCATACCAAATCTCCTGGGCAGGGAGATAGAAAAGAGTATATACAGACATTACAGCACAAGATCACAGATGATTCTTGGTATGAGGTAAAACATTTCTCTGCCTGTTTGTAAAAAATGTTTTACCTCAAAGAAAGAATTATTTGTGATTAGAGATGAGCGAGTAGTCAAATACTCAGACTCGCTATACTCATGCCGAGTAGATCGTAATACTCGAGTATTCGATCCAAGTAGCAAGTCCAATGTTAGTCAATGGGAAATGCGAGTAATTGTCTGATGGACCCAAAAAAGCGGTCTGGAGGCTGAGGAAAAGGCTGAAATGGGTGCCTGATTGCCATAAGAGCAAGATATGATGGTGGAGATTTTCTGACAGCTCAGTGTGTAAGTGGTGTAAAGAGAGCGATCTGCCCTAGGAGCTGTGTGATAGTTAACGCAGGAAGAAGCCACCCATCATCATCATCATCACAAGGGCTTCCCAATTATAAAGCTTGGACTATTGGCATTGTTGTTCCACTGCCACTGCACAATGTGCAGGCATGGTGTCTCTAAAAATTAGCCCATGGGCCTGTAGTATGGTTGATGAAGGAAGCAGGCCTCAAAGGCCAAACAATTTTGAAGCCAGGACTACTAGGACTGCTAACATAGTTTTTGCAGTGCCCGATGTCCAGGCATACGCCATGTTCACACATCTTCTCTGTTAGTATTTAGCGGGTCTGCGCTAAATACTTAGCATTTTCCAGTGAAGCGGAGATGCGTTTGCATCGCCGCTTCCTGGTGACGCAGCCCCTGGTTACCCGATGTTGATCGTGGTAACCAGTTCACAGACAAGACTGCCTAGACCATGGGGCTGTACCATGGTTGATGAAGGAAGCAGGCCTCAAGGGCCAAACATTTATAAAGCTAGGAGTACTAGCGCAGCAGTTGCAGTGCCCAATGTCCAGGCATAGCCATAGTGTCTCCAAAAAGTAGCCCATGGGGCTGTACCATGTTTAATGGAGGAAGCAGGCCTCAAGGGCCAAACAATTATGAAGCTAGGGCAACTAGCACGGTAGTTGCATTGCCCAATGTCCAGGCATAGCCATAGTGTCTCCAAAAAGTAGCCCTAAGGGCTGTACCATGGTTGATGAAGGAAGCAGGCCTCAAGGACCAAACAATAATGAAGCTAGAACTGCTAGCATAGTTTTTGCAGTGCCTAATGTGCAGGCATAGCCATAATGTCTCCAAAAATTAGCCCAAGGTGCTGTATCATGGTTGATGAAGGAAGCAGGCCTCAAAGGCCGAACAATTATAAATGCTAGAAATACTAGCACAGTAGTGGCATTGTCCAATGTCCAGGCATAGCCATTGTGTCTCCAAAATGTAACCCATGGGGCTGTATAATGGTTGATGACGGAAACAGGCCTCAACGGCCAAACAATTATATTGCTAGCACTACTAGCACTGTAGCAGCATTGCTCAGTGTCCAGACATAGCCACAGTGTCTTCAAAAATCAGCCCAAGAGGCTGTATTATGGTTGATGAAGGGAGGAGGGTCTAATGACAAGTGCCTCCGATGGGAAATATTAATTAAAGGAACATTGTTTTTAACTTGGCTGACTTGAAGAAAGAAAACCGGGCACTGGGTCCTATCTTCGGGCAATTATTACATTATGTGGATTTGCGACACACCTGAACGGTGTTGCTCAGCTCAAGCACAAGTATAATCAATACAGTCAGAAAAAGGAGCGGCACTCACCGGGTTGCAGGCATATGGATAATTTATTCAGTCCATATCTGGGTTACGGGTCATTCCATGTCAAGTGATCCAAAAATGAATATTTTTTTTCCCTGACGTCCTCAGATTTTTAAAAAAAATTTTCTATCTGAAGAACAACTTTATCTAATTACAAAAAAAAAGTTTTGAATTTTTTTTCTTTATCTGTTAATTTTTTACAGATTTTTAAAGTTTTAAAAAAGTGCGAATTTTGGCCTGGTATGGCTTTACATTTTCTATCATATCTCGGGCTAGAAATAAGATAGAGAAACAAAATAAACACCATTCTACTCATAACTGTCCAGGCTTTCATCAGATATGTCACAAGAGGATATTTGTTAATATTTTACCCATGTGATCGCAAGCGCAAAACTTTAAAACGCATTTCCGAAAAATCGGCGCGCTTTAAATATTTCAAAAACTGCCCATGTGTCTGCTGTGCTCTTATCCACATCTGTACCAAATTTCAAGTTGGGATCGCAATGGGATCATATTTTAACATATTTTACTAGTAAGAGCGTCAATGGGTCATTCCATATCAAGTGATCTAAATATGAATATTTTTTTTTACCTGACGTCTTTAGATTTTTTTTTTTTTTTTCCTTTATGAAGTACTACTTTAGTTAATTACAAATTAAAAGTTTGGAATTTTTTTCTTCATCAGTTAATTTTTTACAGATTTTTAAAGTTTAAAAAAAGGGTGAATTTTGGCCTGGTACGACTTTAAATTTTTTTATCTCAGGCTAGAAATAAGATAATGAAGTGGGAGAGGCATCATTTTACTCAGAACGGTAACAGCTTTCATTTGAGATGTTACAAGACTATGTTTCCTTATATCAAATTCAAATTATTGACGGGCAATTGTGAAAAAATGACTGATTGTGTTCTTGGTGACTTTTGAATTGACACTATAATAGTTAAATATTTTGCACTTAGGTCCAATGAATGCGTCCATGGGGTCAAGCTGGGACAGAGTCATCACAAATTAGCCTTATTTGCAGATGACCTGCTACTTTACATCTCCCAGCCCCTGGTCTCCATCCCTTTGGTCTTAATGGAGTTTGAACGGTTCGGACAATTGAGCAACTTTAAAGTGAATTGCTCCAAAACCGAGGCACTCAATATTTCTTTGCCTGGAGAATTGGTTTCTCATCTATCTAAACAGTTCCCATTTAAATGGAAAGTAGAAGCCATTAAGTACTTGGGAGTCCTTATACCAAAAGATCTTAAACAAATATTCAATTTAAATTATCAACCCCTTTTGACTAACGCGGAATCGGCATTTACCTCCTATAGACAATTAAAGCTATCCTGGTTCGGGAGAATAAACGTAGTCAAGATGGATGTCTTGCCCCGACTCTTATATACTTTTCAGACAGTTCCTGTTCTATTGGATAGAGGTTTCCTCTCCAAAATGCAATCTATGATCCTTAGATTTGTCTGGGGGGGCAAGAGGTCCAGATTGCGAATGAATATCCTATCCTTGCCCGAGACCAGAGGAGGGGTTGGACTACCCAACATACGAGCGTACTTTGAGGCTTCCTCTCTTGTTAGAGCTCTAGATTGTCATTATCATGCGTCCTCCAAGAAATGGGTAGGGGTGGAGCAAGAGGGTTTGGGGATTCCGCTGAAACACCTGCTTTGGATTTCCCCTAAAGACTCCACAGACCTAGTACCTTTGACAGACATGACCAGAAACACCTTGAAGGTATGGCACCTAGTGACGAAAACCCTCCGCTTAAACGACAGACTTAGCCCTTTGACTCCCCTTTTTTCCAACCCATCTTTCCCACCCAGATTTGACAGGCAGAGATTTTTATGTTGGCGGATTGTGGATGACACCCGAGTAGGACAGACTCTGTCCAGTGGTGGTTTGCCCCCGATGGCAGAGCTACAACTCAAAGAACCTACGAGACCTCTTAAGTGATTCGAATTTCTCCAATACAGAGCATAATTATATTCAGCTGACCACTCTTGCAGGGTAAGATTGACGCCCAACGTATTGGAGAGGTTATTCCAACTAGAGGCTCCACCGAGGCGCAAAATATCATTTCTATACCAGGCCTTAGGGTCCATGAGAGAGCAGGGCACCCTTTACTTCCAACGTGCTTGGGAGAGGGAATTGGGGTGTAGCATTTCAGAAGCTAATTGGCAGAAATGCTTTATATTTACTCACTAGCTAGCGCTTGTTCTGCACAAGAAAGAAGCTATAAGCTGCTCACTAGATGGTACTTGTGCCCGACGACACTCCGGAACATGTTCCCTGGAACCCCTGATACCTGCTGGCGCTGTGGGGAAGAGAAGGGTACAATGATACACATTTGGTGGAGTTGTGGGGAAATCCGGCGGTTCTGGTCTGAGGTTTTCAATGCATACGCCCGGATAACAGGTAAAGAAGCCGAATGCTGCCCAGAATCGGCAATGTTATCCATTTTTCCAGGTCCTATTGGGCTACAGAAGAGGGATATTCTCCGCTTTTGCATCTCGGCTGCTCGTGCTGTGATCCCGAGGTTCTGGAAATCAAGCCGGGCTCCATCTCTACTTGATTGGTTCAAAGAATTGATGGACACATATCGAATGGAGGAGCTCGCAGCTGATGCATCAGGATCTCAGAACAAATTCTTAGGGATTTGGGTTGAATGGATTCTTTTTCACGACTCTGCAGAATTTAGGAGTATCTTTTCCAGCACAGATAATATGGCTCGACCTCTGGCTGATGGGGAGCCAGTGGGATGAGTACCCTTTCTCCTTCCCATACCTCACCCGTCCCCCCCCTCCTTTTTTTCTTACGTGGCTTTTCTTTCCCAGTATAACTTTTTCTAATGGTTTTTGTTTCTCTTCTCTCTCTCTCTTCTTTTCTATCTCTCTTTTCTTCCCATCTGATACATTCAGTCTAGGTATTTCCTTTCTACACCTATACCTTCAGAATTCTAGTGAACATTAGACAGGTATCGAAAACTCTGAGCTGTGAGTAGATCATTAATATTTCGGCCTTCCTTTCCGGTACACCAGTCGATAGACTATTCCAACTAGGCCTCAACGGGTAATGACCCACTTACGTGGTCAACCTGTTAGAAGGGGCCAAGTAATAAAAATCATTCTGCTGGGGCTGCTTGTCCCCTTGACATCAGAACATCTCAAAACCCTGAGAAAGGTTGTATACTTGAGTGTTTGGAATTATATTTAGATTGTAGTATATATTGCACCAGAGATAAGCGCAAAAGTAAATTTGCAGCTTATCTTAAAGTTACTAATAACTTTGTGAATTCTCTTTTTGTATATTTTATATGTCTCAAGATTTTGTTAAAAGATTGAATGTATGTCTTTCATATGTTTTTTCAAAATTTAATAAAAATGAGATTAACCATAGTTAAATATTTTAAAATATGATCCCATCACGACCCCAACTTGAAATTTGGTACAGATGTGGCTAAGAGCATAAAAGACACATGGGCAGTTTTGGAAAATTTTTATTAAAATGTTTTTTTCGGAAATGCGTTTCAAAATGTTGCGTTTGCATTCGCATAGGTAAAAAATTAAAGTTAACAAATATACTCTTGTGACATATCTGGTGAAAGCCTGGACAGTTCTGAGTAGAATGGTGTTTATTTTGTTTCTCTATCTTATTTCTAGCCCGAGATAAAAAAATTTAAAGTCGTACCAGGCCAAAATTCACCCTTTTTTTAAACTTTAAAAATCTGTAAAAAATTAACTGATGAAGAAAAAAATTCCAAACTTTTAATTTGTAATTAACTAAAGTAGTACTTCATAAAGGAAAAAAAAAAAAAAAAATCTAAAGACGTCAGGTAAAAAAAAATATTCATATTTAGATCACTTGATATGGAATGACCCATTGACGCTATATTAATATAAAATATGTTAAAATATGATCCCATTGCGATCCCAACTTGAAATTTGGTACAGATGTGGCTAAGAGCAAAGCAGACACATGGGCAGTTTTTGAAATATTTAAAGCGCGCCGATTTTTCGGAAATACGTTTTAAAGTTTTGCGCTTGCGATCACATGGGTAAAATATTAACAAAGATCCTCTTGTGACATATCTGGTGAAAGCCTGTATAGTTCTGAGTAGAATGGTGTTTATTTTGTCTCTCTATCTTATTCCTAGCCTTAGTTATGAGGAGAAACGTAAAGGCAGGCAACAGCGAAATTCACACTTTTTCCGAACTTTGAAAATCATTTAAAAAAAAAATAAATTTTTTAAAAAATTTTTCTCTTCACATTTTGCATTGTCTGACATGCTATTATCAAATAACAAAATCTCAAAAGAATTAAAAATATAGAGGTAATAATCATTGGTTCACTTGACATGGAATGACCCTTACACATGAAGGGAGGGAGGGGGTGCAAAGCTGGATGACAATCGACTGTTTCACCCCCTCCCTCCCTGCATGTGTAAACCAGATATAGACTGAATAAATTATCCATATGCCTGCAACCCGGTGACTGTATTGTTTTTAACTTATTGACCATGAGGTACATGTTGCAGGAGTTGGAAACATGTGTAAGAAGAAGAAAAGGGGTTTGTATGGGAAGGGATGGACGTGGGATGCTGTTATCAGGAGGGCTTAAATACTCTTGCAAATTCCAGTTCTTGTTAAATTTTATCAGAGTCAGCCTGTCTGCATTCTCTGTAGTCAGCCATGTGCGTGTATCTTTGATGATTGCCCCAGCGGCACTGAAAACACGCTCTGACATCACACAACCAGCAGGGCATGCCAGCACCTCCAAGACATATAAGGAGAGGTCTGGCCAATTATGCAGCTTGGATACCCAGTAATTAAATGGAACAGAAGTGTCAGGAAGGACGCAGGTATGGTCACTTAGATAGTTGTTGACCATCTTGTACAACTTCTCCCTCCTTGACATTGTTATCGGTTCAGCTAGCCCCTACTGATGAGCCAGTTTATTTAAGATGGCCCAGTTTGTGAACATTACCACCACCTCTTTTGGACCTGCTGGTCGTGTCTCTCTCGGTTAATGCATGCTGTTGCACAGAGCTGGTATATCTGCTAGCAGCGTTGTCTGAGGGTGATGTTGCCATCAAATGATCGACAATGGCCCTCTTGAATAATTCTATTGTGAAACCTCTTGGTGACTGCAACAGTAGTGAAGGAAATTAGTCTTTGTACCGTGCGTCTAGAAACCAGTATAGGTTGTGGTTGAAAATGTGGATCACGCGAGGGTCTTGACACAGACAGTTAGATATGAAGTGTGCCATGTGTGCCAAGCTGCGAAGAGGCAAATGTTCTGTGACCCCAGCAGGAGGAACAATACCCATGCTTACCTCACACTGACTCTTCTCCTCCACCTCCTCCTCTCCAGCCCACCCATGCTGGACAGACATGAAGCTGGGGTTGGGAGTCCCCTGTGTAGCATGAGGGGTCCCCTCGGTACCACTGTAAAAGAAGTCCTCTCCCTCCTCATCTTCCTCATCATCTTCATTCCCCAATCTTGCCTGATGAGATTGGCTGGGCTGTGTAGGATCACCCATTATGAAGTCTTGCTCCATATGCAGCTGCTGGGCATTCAAAGATTCCATTTTTAGATAATGCAGCGATTCTTTCAATAGACATAGCATAGGGATGGTTACACTAATAATAGCCTGATCACCGCTCACAAGCTTGGTGCAGTACTCAAAGTTATCAAGCACCTCACAAATCTCAGCGATCCACACCCACTCGACAGTTGTTATGTGTCTTGGCTGAGTCTCATCTGATTGGCATGTTTAAGCTGGTATTCAGCAAGTGCCCTCTGAAGCTCATTTATCCTTGCCAACATATGATATGTTGAGTTCCACCGTGTTGGCAGGTCGCAAATGAGTCGGTGGTTTGGCAAATTAAATTGCTGTTGAAGCGCTGCCAGACCGCCAACAGCGGTTGACGAATGGAGGAAATGGGTGCAAATACAGTGCACCTTCTCAAGTAGGTATGGCAAGTCAGGGTATGTTTTTATAAATTTCTGCACCACTTGGTTCAGCACGTGAGCCATGCATGTCACGTGTACCAGCTTCCCGAGCTTTAAAGCCGCCACCAGGTTACGCCCATTATCATAGACAACCAGACTGAGTTGGAGTTGCAGTGGGGAGAGCCACTAATCGGTCTGTTATTTTATTCCTTGCCACAGCTCTGCTGCAGTGTGTAAGTGTTTCACCGAAGCAGATGAGCTTCTGCAGAGCGTGTTGCCGCTTTGCCGATGTGCTGCTGTACAGCTCCCAACTTGGGAATGATGTGGAGGGTAATTCAGCATAGGATGATGAGGCGGAGGAGGAGGAGAAAGTGGTGAGACAGGAGGTATATGATGAGGCAGAAACCCTAATTTAGGTTGGGCCAGTTATTCATGGCGTGGGTAGGATGTGTGATCGTCCAGTTTGAGACTTTGTCCCACCCTCCAGCAGGTTGAGCCAGTGTGCCGTGACAGAGATGTATCGTCCCTGTCCACAAATACTCGTCCACATGTCAGTTGTAAGGTGGACCTTCCCGGTTACGGCATTGGTGAGGGCACGCTTTACAATTTTTAAGACGTGCTGGTTTAATGCGGGGACGGCACACCGGGAAAAATAGTGCCGACTGGAAACTGAGTATCATGGGGCAGCAACAGCCAACAGATCACGGAAAGACTGTGTCCCCACAAGCCTAAACAGCAACATCTCCACGGCCAGCAACTTGGCAATGAGCGCATTCAATATTGTGCTTGCCTGTGAGTGGCTTGGTATTTACGCCTCCTTTCATATATCTGGGGCACGGACAACTGGATGTTTGGCTGGGACAAACATGTGGATGAGCTTGTTGTGTCCTGCATCTGTGAAACTGCAGCTTGTGAGCAAGAGGTATGATCACCTGCTTCCTGGCCAGCAGATTGGGAAGGACGGATCACAGGCGACATGGCAATGGTTTGACCTGCAGACTCCAATTTTGTACCCTGTTGCTCTGCCCACCAACTAGGGTGCTTGACTGCCATGTGTTTCTACATACTGGTGGTGCTTTGTTTGCCTTTGCCCTGGCGTCTGCTCAGCTTCGTATGGTAGATGCTACAGATGACAACATTTGGTTCAGAAGGACTATCTGAAAAAAAATTCCAGACAGCGGCTGAACGCACCATTGCCTTGACTAGGGGCACAGAGGGATTCCTCTTGGCAACAGTTGACACACTTGGCACTCTGCTCAAACCAGTAACCCTTTCTGCCTTTGTTGGTGCTACGTATCCAGGTCGGATTGGTGGTCTCATCATCAACCACCTCGACGTCCATGTCATCATCCTTCCGTGCTGTGTTGAAATTGCCGGCTGGCCAGACGGCAACTGTGTGTCATCACCATCAGCCTCCACCTCTTCACCCAGTATATCACGTGAATGAAAGTGGCTTTCTTCTGGCCGTGGGTTTTCAAATATTTGGCCATGAACAGACAATACCTCCTCATGTTCCTCTGCAATGTCGCGCGGTGAGAGGATAGAGGCTAAAAAAGGACATGGACCAAACAGATCCTCAGAGTGGTCAAGGTTGGAGTCAAAGCTTTCCTGTGACTCCTGATGGGATGATGAACTAGGAACAGGTTGAGAATAGGATGACCCAGCTTTCTCTGTATGGACAGGAGACTGTGTGGTCGTGGACGATTGGGTGCTGCTAGAAAATTTCGTGTAGGCGTTATCAGCCATCCAATACAGTATCTGCTCTTGCTGTTCTGACTTCTTGACCCGCTTACGTTTTAGATCGGGAAATTTCGCCAGGAACATAGATGCATAAATCTTCTTCTGTCTCCCAGACTCTGTGCCTTGTCAGGCACCATTGACAACCCCAAACCCATGTCCGTGTCCCTGTCCTTTCAAAACAACCTTTTTAGGAATTTAGATTTTTTCTGACATAGCTGCACATGCTCCGATGCAGATATTGGGGAACAAGGAGCAGTTAGTGCTTTGTGGAAGGTAGCACTACAGCTTAGTACTGCTTTGTGTTTTACACACAGCACTGCAACAGCACCAAAAAAATTGCCCTGAGGCTTAAGGCAATATTATTACGTGCGCCAGTCACCACATAAAACTGCGGTGCTGGCTGCGTGTCATTTGTGTAGTACCGTGTGTGCTATTGGAATGAACACAGCACCGCAACGGCACTAAAATATTGCCCTGAAGTTTAAGGCAATATTATTATGAGCGGCAGTCACCACACAAGACAGTGGTGCTGGCTGCGGGTCAGTTGAGGAATAGCGTGCACGCTATTTGGTGTGAACATAGCACTGCAACGGCACAAAAAAATTGCCCTGAGGTTTAAGGCGATATTATTATGCACACCAATCACCACACAAGACAGCAGTGCTGGCTGTGTGTCAGTTGTGCAGTACCGTGCGTGTTATTTGGTGTGAACACAGCACCGCAATGGCATAAAAAAATTGCCCTGAGGTTTAAGGCTAAATATTACGCGTGCCAGTCACCACACAAGAAATAATGGGAGTGCTGGTGTATCACGGTCCGCGCTGCTGTGGTATGGAAAAACTCACCAAAGAGCCAAAAGTACTTTCATCCTTTATTCCTCCTCTCTCCACGCGTTTCAGCGCCACACCCGGCGCCTTCCTCAGGGATATCCCTGAGGAAGGCGCCGGATGTGGCGCTGAAACGCGTGGAGAGAGGAGGAATAAAGGATGAAAGTACTTTTGGCTCTTTTTTGAGTTTTTCCATACCACAGCAGCGCGGACCGTGATACACCAGCACTTCCTTTATTTCTTGGATTCAAACCACTATCCAGTGGTCGGTGGAGGTCCTGCAGCAGCTGGAACAGAGATTCCAAAAACGCCTTCAAACCAGTTGTGGGGTTCACAACTGGACCAGGTGAGCAGCTTCACAGCACCACCCTCATAAATAAGTGTTACTAGTGATAGGGAACTATTGCGCCTCTTGTCCCCCTCCCTATTTTCTTTTTACAGTCACCACACAAGACAGCAGTGCTGGCTGCTTGTCACTAGTTCAATACTGTGCAAGCTACTCAGCGTGAACACAGCACCGCAACAGCAAAAAAATTGCCCTGCATGGATAAATGTGACCTCAAAAACAGCTTGGGAAACTGTCACTATTCTCTGACCTTACACTTTCAGCTCAGAGAAGAGCTGAAATATTGCTGACTGTACTATGTGGTACTGTAACGCTCCTGTCTGTCTCCCTGCACTAGAGTCACCTAGTACTACAATACTGGTAGATCTCACAAGAGCATTTGGGTTTTACAGAGGATTTCTGTACGATTTGAACAAGAACAACTCTCCCTAGCAGCTGCTCACACTCTCCCTTTATTAGCTGTGTTCTGCATGCAATGTGCAGAAACTGGCGGCAGCAGGGCTTATGTACAGCCTATGAGTCATAGGCTATGGCTAGGGTCACACATGGCAGGCCGTTTTTCTGGGTTTTGCAAACCTGATTCCGTTTTTGGAAATTGCCATGTTTACCTCTTAAAAACACTATGCGTTAACGCATGGTACCTATATGTACCATGCGTTAACGGATGCGTTTCCCATAGGGCCCCATGTTAAAAAAACGCTACGTGTGTTTTTACTGCACCCAAAAACTCTGTTAGCAGCGTTTTTTGATGCAGTTTCAAAAACGCATAGCGTTTTTTAAGTGCACTTTAGACAATGTATTTTTTGCATTTGAGCCTATGAATCCGTTAACCGCATGCATTTTTCACAAAACACTAAGTTGTACAACTGATGCTTTTAACGCATCCAGGGCTCATGTGTGACTAGGCTATGACTCATGTATGATGCTGGGTGGCCAGCCAATCATAGTAAAGCCACAAACAAGAAGGCTGTGGCATTACTGTGATTGGCTAATGCTGGGCGGGAGATCAGAATATTGCGAGGCGAGTAGTGAAATACTCGCTATATTTCGAGTACCGTGAGTACCGCATTACTTACCGAGTACCGAATACTTGTGATTACACTCGCTCAACCCTATTTGTGTTCCCATGCTGTAATATCTGTATACTCTATTTTGTCCTTCCCTGCCCAAGATTAAACCAATGCTCCATGCACGGACAGAAACAAAAATGAAACTGTTCATAGTAAGAGCACATTTATAAGATTATCTCAGCAAAGGAACATTTTTTTAAACACATGCAATTGTGGAAATTACATGATCTATTGATTAAAATGAACTTTTAAATGAACTTTGTTTGTGGGATAAGCCCTTTAACCCCTTCATGACCCGGGAATTTTTCGTTTTTCATTTTCGTTTTTTCCTCCCCTGCTTCCAAGAGCCATAGCTTTTTTATTTTTCCATCAATATAGACATATGATAGCTTGTTTTTTGTGGGACGAGTTGTACTTTCATATGCAAGAATTTATTTTACCATATAGTGTACAGGGAAATTGCAAAAAATTGTAAATGCAGTGAAATTGCAAAAAAAGTGCAATAACACGTTTGTTTTTTGGGTATTTTAGTCGCTATGTTCACTATATGGTAAAACCGACATGACGGGGTGATGCCTCGGGTCGGTACGAGTTCGTAGACACCCAACATGTATGTATGTTACAGTGACCAAAAAAATGGAATTTTGGCGTTTGGACCATTTTTTCCGTTACAGAGTTTACGGCTGTCATTAACGGATTTAATACGATGATAGATCAAGCGATTCTGAATGCGGCGATACGTGTATTTTTTTTTATATACTTTTATTGTGATTGGAAAAAAAGGGGGGTGATTTATCTATTATATATCTTTTCTTTTTTACAGGTTTTTAAAAACTTAATTTTTTTATTCATTCTTATTTTTACACTGCCTCTTTAAGAGGCACCTTGCTGCACAGTCCAATCGCTTCTGGGAGATACAGATGAGCTGCAGCTCATTTGTATCTCTCAGAATCGCGGTCCTGTTGTGGTTGCCAGCGCCTGCCAACCACAACATGGAACTGTTTAGTGACAGCATCCGTGGTCTAGCCAGGACTCCGGCTGTCAGGTGAGCGCCGCAGATCTCCGGAGCAGGCAAGGTACAGCGCGTTCCCTGCCGCGGCTGCCTTGGATCCCGCTGTCAGTGATTGACAGCGGGATCCAACAGGTTAACAGCGCCGATCGAATCCTGGATCCTATCGGTGCTGTTACCCTGACATCTCAGCTGATGAGATCAGCTGAGATGTCGGGTGCTTTGACATCAAATACCCCTTACCGGCCCATGGCGTCCTCCTAAGTCATAGGTGGAAAAGGGGTCTTAAGTTCAATGGAGAAAATCTGATGATACATGATTTGTTTCATAGCCAAAGCCTTTGGATACCTGACCAGGATTGATAGCGTTCTCAGTGTTGAGCTGTATGTAAGTATCCTACAAGATGAGTTACTTCATACACTTGACTACTATGAAAAGGATGACATTGTGTTCCAGCAGGAAAACAACCTGAATAATATGTTGAGATTGGCATAGAAACAATTCAATGACAATTATATAGAAGTGCTGGACTGACGCACTCAGTCCTCAACCCAATCGAACACTTGTGGGTAGAGTCGAAGAAAAAACTGTGAGTCAATCAGTATATACTAATGTTAGGAAAGTGTTTTAGACACATTGAGATCAGAGTTAGGATGAGACATTCTACTTGAATATGATTGAGAGCATGCCCAGAAGGATTCAGGCCTAAAGCCAAAGGCTAGGGTCACATTAACGTTTTCAGCGCTGCCCAGGGGTCACACTGAAAACTTAGTTTTTGGCAGCATAAACGTGGTGCTACCGCCATGGTAGCACCGTGTTAATGCTGCCCATACTAACCTATGGAGGCCCAGCCCCTAACACGGCTCCTACGCCGGCATCTGTTTGAAATCTCGCGGTATTACCTAACACGAGATTTCAAACATTTTCTGTAATGTCTTTTCTCGTATTAGGAAATACCACGAGATCTCCATCTGATGACAGCGTTGGAGCTGCGTTAGGGGCAGGGCCTCCATAGGTTAGTGTGGACAGCGTTAATGTGGCGCTACCATAGCGATAGCATCGCATTTATGCTGCCAAAAGCAAAGTTTTCAGCGCGTTCCCCCGGGCAGCGCTGAAAATGTTAATGTGACCCTAGCCAAAGGTGGATTTACAAAATACTAAAAATTTTAATTTATATTTTTAGGATCAAAACAGTAACAATGCAATGACATGACAAGAATATGTATAATCAAATGTAGGGATGGGCGAATCTACTCGCTAGGACTCGTTACTCGGCGAGTAGTAAGGGACTCGCAGGACTCGGTACTCGGCGAGTTTCCCAGTGATTACTCGCACGAGTCCAATGCAAATCAATATCAATCCTAGTTTTGTCAGAAACACTGACAAAACTAGGATTGCCATTGTTTGCATTAGACTCGTGCGAGTCATCACTGGCTACTGTGCCAGTGATAGCAGGGAGACTCGCAAAGTAACTGCTGTTTCTTTGCGAGCCGAGTCCAGTTGTCTTCTCTGTGCAGCTCCAGGGTCCTAGAGCCCGCCTGCTCACAGACATTATGTAGCAGTGCTGAGATTATTCTCAGTCTGCTCATTCCCTGTGCATGTAGCAGAGAGGACATCGCGTTTTGGACTACGTCGGACGGAAGAGGATTTTTTTAATTAAAGATGGAGTCCCTAATGGCTTTTTTTTTTATTTCAAATAAAAAATTTTCTCTGTGTTTTTTTAACCCTTTATTGGAGATTCTTAGTGGCTGGGTCAAACGTGGCCTGACATTAAGAATCTCGGGCTTAATACCAGCTTGTATAACAAAGCTGGTATTAACCCCTTTATTACCCAGCGTGCTACCGCCACCAGGGCCGCTGGAAGAGCGGGGTTCAGCGCCAGAGGATGGCGCTTCAATGAACGCGCCATCTTCTGGGGCGGCTGCGGGCTGCAATTTGCAGCGGGGGGTGCCCAGAAAGCTTGGGCATCCCTGCGCTGCGGATTCCAGCCCTCAGCTGCTTAGCTGTACCTGGCTAGACATAGAAATTGCGCGGAGCCCCACGCATTTTTTAAAAATTATTTAATGAATTTCAGAGTCAGAGTCTCAGAGTCAGAGTCAGAATCTCAGAATTTCATGAAATAATTTAAAAAAAATGCGTGGGGCTCCGTGCAATTTCTATGTCTAGCCAGGTACAGCTAAGCAGCTGGGGGCTGGAATCCGCAGCGCAGGGATGCCCAAGCTTTCTGGGCACCCCCCGCTGCAAATTGCAGCCCGCAGCCGCCCCAGAAGATGGCGCGTTCATTGAAGCGCCATCCTCTGGCGCTGAACCCCGCTCTTCCAGCGGCCCTGGTGGCGGTAGCACGCTGAGTAATAAAGGGGTTAATACCAGCTTTGTATTATCAGCTGGCCCTAAGCCCGAAATTTATGGCGGTCACGCCAATATTAGACATGACCACCATGAATTTCTATTAAATTGTTTTAAAAAAAACACAACACAAAGAAAATTTTTTATTAGAAATAAAAAAAAAAGCCATTAGGGACTCCATCTTTAATTAAAAAAATCCTCTTCCGTCCGACGCAGTCCAAAACGCGATGTCCTCTCTGCTACATCCCCTGTGTATAGATATAGATCTCTATGCACAGGGAATGAGCAGACTGAGAACAATCTCAGCTCTGCTACATCATCTCTGTGCACAGACATTCATGTCTGTACACAGGGATTGAGCAGACTGAGAACAATCTCAGCACTGCTACATCAGGCAGCAGGCAGGCTCTAGGACCCTGGAGCTGGCAGCCAGCACAGAGGAGACAGGACTCTTATCTGTGCGAGTCAGCGATTACTTACAAAGTAAACGAGCAATGCAAATAAATGACAAAACTAGGATTGCTTCAGGCTGAAGCTTCCGAGACACATCTGCGAGTTGTAAATCTCACACTACTCGCTATTACTCGCTTCCCCATTCATTAACATTGGACTCGCTAGACTCGCAACGAGTAGCGAGTCCTGGGCTCGGACTCGCTAGAGTCAAGCGATTCCGAGTAATTTAGGATTCGCCCATCACTAATCAAATGCTAAACAGTTGCAAGTCAAACTTACAGATGAGATCATCTATAAAAAGAAGTTAATCTCAGGCTAGGGTCACACTTCAGGTTTTTATTTTAAAACCTGATTCGGTTTTGAGCTTTTAAAAAGCTCAAAACCGGATCAGGAAACGCTCCTCATAGGAGCCTATTATAAAAACCGGATTGTTTCACAAGCAATCCGATTACCGCCTCCGACTCTGCCTCCTGTGTGAAAAATCATGCAGGCTGCAGTTTTCGGAGCGGTTGTAACATCCGCAATGCGGTAACTGAATTGCTCAGGATGTGTAATCCTGAGCAATGCGGTTACCGCATATACTTTGCTTATCTCAGCTACCACCGGGATAAGCAAAGTGTTCTCAATGTTTTTAAGGATAAAATTTTATTAATAAATGTGTCTATAATGTCTCTAGGGGGTGCCCACCCCCCTAGAGACATACCACCCTCTCAGGTGGGCATATAATGATGTAATTGTAGATGTACAGTATGCTCCTGTCAGCTCCTGTACATTTTTATGAATGAAGCCGGCGGCTTCACTGACAGCAGGGTGCATGCTATAGCTTTTGTAGGTATGAGCGCTGTCTAAGGTCCTGAAGGCTTATACAGTAAGATCTATGGGCAGCGCTGTTGTTCCCTGAGGAAGGAGCTCGGTAGGAGGCTCCGAAACACGTCGGAAAATAAAGGCTTGAGCTGATCCAGACATTCCCGTGTCTGTGTTTCTTTGGTCTCGGAGCAACAGCGCAGACACTGAGGCACTTTGTCGAATAATGTGCATTACTACCACGGTCACCGTTGGGAGTGCGGTCCCTGCAGCAGCTGCTTTTACGCTTTTCTACCAGTTGTGGGTTTCACAACTGACAAAGGTGAGCAATTCCACATCGCTAAGTGAAAGTGTGTAATTGAGATAAGACCCTATATGCGCATTCTTTTTTCGTAGATTGGAAGATTTGCTTACTGACTTCACAGACATGGTTGTGGAGTTGGAATTGTGAAGTCGGAGTTGATGTCCATTTTGGTGGAGTTGGAGTCGGACTTGGAGTTGGATTCAGGGGAATTTAGGAGTCAGTATCAGATGTTTGACTTACTGACTCCACTGCCCTTGTTATAACCAATCACTACCGGCATCGCACACCGAACCCTGTCCTGACTCTATGGCTGAACCTGTGCAATACTAGGGGCCGGAGAAGGAGGGATGATACCATGGCTTCATATGGCACAATGCACAAACTGTTAGTCAGATGAAGGAGCCAGAAGATGGGTTGACCAATATTGAAAAACGGTTTGTCTTCATACCTTCAAATTCTGATGTTCCAAGGTTAACATTTGCTTTCCATGATATCACAATACTTCTTTTAAGACGTTTATGATAAATGATGAACAAATGTAGAAATTCTGTGACATCAAAGAAAAATAATTGATAGATGAATAGACCCCAAGAAATGTAGTTATTATACCTTGTATTGGCACGGAACGATCATTGCTACTTTTACCATATTTCACAGTTAACTAAAAAGGAAACCGACCTCGGAATATAAATTGTAGTCTTCTCTGTTTCTATACCCAGGGGCTCTCCCACAGTAAACAAATAAAATCTGGAGGTAGCAAGGCCTTTATTTATTTTACAATTATATTTATTTGTGTTGGGAAGGAGATGGTGATATATCTAGTGGATGCGCTAGAGGTTGGGGGATCCTTAAGATTGCAATATAAGCTTGTATGCCGGAGCATATTTTTCTGGTAGAATTTATATGTTTTCATAAACGTTTAATGTTTTTTTCCCTCATGAATTTGAGTCTGATGCCTAATGGCTGCATCCAAACAGTAACACGGAGCCAAGGAAAATAAAGACAAAAGTACATTTTCTGAAAATATTTCCATTTTCATGGCAGAGTTCAGCATTTCCAGAGAGAGGCAATGAAATATCTGTCAACAGCAAAGTAGAAGGAGTAGATTTTAATTTTTAAATGTCTCTGTAATGAAAGTGTTGGGCTATGTTTGATGGCGTTGCTCCGCAAGGTGATCTATTTAAGTCATTCAACAACACAGCTTTTATGTAGGATTACAAATCCTATTCCCTCTTTCCCTTAACTAACATATGGGGGATTTAATCCTAGCTTTGCTCTTGCAATGATCTCCATCAGTCATCCAAACTTTTTAGCTACAAGCAAGTCTTGTGGCTGTGCTGTCCTGCAGAGGTAAGAAACAACGCTGTGCCAATTATAGCCAAGTCCATGCTGAAGGTGAAGTAGTCCATCATTACACCATGCTAGGGGACCCCTATGGGTTGAAATGCAGTATAATTGGGGCACCTGCGATAGACACTATGAACAGTGTTGTAGTGCTTGGAATGAAAAACACTGCAGACATGCCATAGCAATTTAAAGCATTGGTAGCTGTAGGGAACAAGAGAGATGGTTTAGATAAAGAGAAACAGCAAAGGAAAAAAACACAGCTCACCAAGATTTAAAGGATTTCATCGCCAGTAGGGGTAGAGTTGTCCTTGATATTTATATACCGTACGAAGAATTGAGAACATGCACTTAATTACCAGATATTTTGTTCACACAGTAGGTAACAAAAAGAAAACGAGTCTAAGAAGTGTTTAGCATTTGCCAATCTCAGGTGTAATTGTACATTTAATTCTTTCAAACTCTTACATGTCGCTGCAAGTCTTTAATAAAACCAAGACTATACAACACACATAGCGTGCAATAATACATCACCATTAACATGACAACTGATTGTTTTCACTTTACCAAAACATGAATTACTTTCTTATCTGATATATTTAAATTTATTGTATGGATAAGTCTCCCTAAAGGAAGAACTTAAAAGAAAGGAAAAGTCAGGGTGAAGTTATTAGTATAGATGAGCCTAACCTGAAATGCCACTATGTGCGATTAAAATCAGCCTGTATGGGAAGGCCTGGTTAAATGGAAAAGGATTATACTATGGGGTCCTACCTTCCCATACAGGCTTATTTTAATTAAACATAGTAGCATTTCAGGTTAGGGTCCTGTTATATGAGATGCACCTTGACGCGGTTATTTGGCTCATTTCCATTGGCCAATGCATTGCATTTGCTAAGCGTTTCTAAGCTAAGCTAAGAAATCCAGTGTCTTATTTTGCCTACTCGTGCTTTATTCACATTATGGATAAAAACATCACATATCCCGTAGGGTTACGCTATTCTTTTTTCGTGGGTGCTCCCCTTAGTCGTTAGCTAGGAGGAGCTGCTTCTCCCCTTCCCATTTCCACACAAAATCTGCTTTATTTCATAGTATTCTAGTGTGTAAGAGAATAATTTTTATAGTAATTGTTTTTTTTTCTGCTAGCATCTCATTCACACACAATAGGTGTGTCGGGCAGCCTTTTTACAATGTTTAGTAATTTTTTTCTATCTGTGCAGTCCCGCCTGTTAGCCGTAGTATAATCCTGTTCCATTTAGCCAGGGTCCTGTCTTCTAATCCAGGCTCATTTTAGGTTTCAGGTTGGGGTCTAGGTACATGAGATACACGTCGTCGCGGATATTGGGCTCATTTACATTAGCCAATGCAATTGCTAAACGTCTTCTTTATTTCATCGTGTTTTGGTGTACATGGATTATCCTTTATAGTCATGTGTTTTTTTTTCTGCTCATTCACACACTAGATGTGCCAGCCAGTCTTTTTGTAAAGTTTAATACTCACCATGGCCACGTCCTGCACCATATGTCTGCTCCCCATGTGTGTCTTCTTTATCCCAGAGCCTCCATCCTCAGCACAGGTCTCCTGGGAGTGTGCTTATGTGGTGTGTGCTGCATTCCCGTGTTTCTTCAAGGGCCAGTACGTACTAACTTGGAAGTGCTTCTCAGCTTATGTCTGAGAAGCACTATGTATTTAAGATACTTTTCCCCATTGGACGATGCCTGGCAGTGTGGTCATACCCTAGAGATGTTGCTATTTCTTAGGTCCCCATCCTTGTACCCTGTACCCAGGGCTGGCATCAGCACCCGGCGTAGCAGTCAGTGTTGGGGCCCTGAACAGCTGCCGGGCTCACCCATCATCAGGGACAGGCAGCCCTGACAACGAGGGGCCCATCAAGGACACAGAGCTGCCTGCCACAGAGCTGCCAGTCCACATGGCTAATTTGCATGTGATGCAAATTAGTCATGTGCTGGATCCCAAGGCAGAGGAGCTTCTTCCTTGGCAGAATGCAGCGGAGTGATGTGGTCATCACCCTGCAACTTTATTACACTGTTTCAACTGTGCAGGCAATGAGGTGGAACTCCACTGCCCCGGGAACCTGCTGCAAGGATGTGCACAGACAGCATCTGAGGAGGACATGGCCCTGGGGGAGTGGAGGGAAGGTGAATATAATCAGTAATTTTGTTTTTACTGTGTGCAGCACGATGAGGGATTATATGTACCAAGATGAGGCTAGGGGACAGATCTAGCAGGAGGAAAACCACCATATTATATATTAATTTGGAGGCTGCTTGCAGGGCTTTGGAGGATGTGCTGGGCTTTGTAGGTGCTACTGGACTATATGGAGGCAGCTTCCTGTCTATGGAGGCTGTGCTGGGCTATATAGAGGCAGCTGCTTGGCTATAGAGGCTGTGCTGGGCTATATGGAGGCTGCTGGTGGGCTATATGGAGGCTGCTGGTGGACTATGGAGGCTGTGCTGAGCTATATGGAGGTTGTGCTGGGCTATATATAGGCAGCTGCTTGGCTATATGGAGGCTGCTGCTGGACTATGGAGGCTGTGCTGGGCTATATGAAGGCTGCTACTGGGCTATATTGAGGCTCTACTGGGCTATTTGAAGACTGCTGGGCTATATGGAGGTTGCTGGGCTATGTGAAGGCTGTGCTGTATATATAATATTGAGGCTGTGCTGGGCTGTATATATTATTTGGAGGTTGCTGCTGGGCTGTCACAGCCTACAAATAATATATACAGCCAATCTCAGCCTCCAAGTAATATATACAGCCCAGCAGCAGCCTCCAAATAATAAATACATAGTGCCCCAGCATTGATTAAAAGCTCTCTGACACTATACAATGTATACAGAAAGTTGTGGTGTGGACTGGGCTATACACAGCACATCAACTGAGCTTTGATAGATCTGCCGCAGAGAAAACTGTGATTCTATAATAACTGCTGCATCCAGTATACAAAGTTAATATATCACAGCATTCAGGGTTTATGTCCCAAAATTATACTGCCATCAGACTACATAGCAAAATCCTTTGCCATATTTCATTTAAGGATGATTTAGAATAAATATAATATTAATACTTTTAACAAACAATTTTAGCAGAACTCTGTTTCATTTCAATAAAACCATATTTATGAGTGATCTTGGCTAAATACACTTCACTTTCTAATTCCTTTATAGTAATGTTTGTAGTGGAATTTATACTTTTGATTTTAAAGCTATATTGGCACATATTTTTGGACACTACCTGAAATAAAGTGTCTGTAAAGATCATAATAATATGATGTTATGTAAAGATGATAATTTTTCAGCGACTCCAGTTGGAATTTAATTTCCTGCGATTGGCAGGTCACCTTGAATTTGAACAGTTTACAAATTGATTTGCATGGATCACCCGCATCCCTTCCAAAAAAATGCCCATCACCATTTCACACACTGTGGAAGAATCACACCGTAGGCTAATGACATCAAGTATGGCAAGGTGGGCAGCCACATAATGCTCAGCAGCTATCATATGATATGGTCCAGTGTAGTCAATAATGGGGGACTATCACAGCCAGTATCAAGGATGATGGTGGCCAAGCAGCACCATTTTATACTTTTACAACATATGGATAGATGTCAGAGACTACTGGACATCAGACATAGGGACAGAAAAAGGCACTAGTGTTGAAGAATATTCAGTTGCATCAATAGGGAAAGAGAGATAGGGCAGGTGACGGAAGCAGTGTAAGTGTAATTGATTATTTTCTCATCATTCTAGCAGTACAAAACATAGAAATCTTCATTTTTCTCTCTTTTTCTCCCTTTTTTTTTTCCCATCTCTCTTTCTGTCTCTCCTTTTATCTTTCTCTCATTCCCGAAGGCTATATTAGCAGATTAGATACATCATCAGGTGGTGCAAAATGTTCTATACACCACTCTAAGGTTCTAAGGATTAGTTGAGATTTGCCACGAATAAATTTGACACAAGCCAAGTTTTTGAGAAAAATTTTGCCAAACCCAGAAGATTAAAATTTCAAAAGGTTCCACCATTTCTACTGACATGTAACCCTGCATACATAGTACATAGACATTTGAAAAGTCTTTATTTACAGATATGATAGTCCATTGGGCATTCAACAGATTGCAAAAATGCTTCATTCAACCAGATCAATAGTACAAGTATTTATTTAGATTATACAAAAGGTTTTGGGATCTGGAATTTCTGGCTAAATCAGGTGGGAGGATTGTGTGTGTGTGTGTGTGTGGGGGGGGGCATCCTTCTTTTGTATAGATTGTTGCAATCTTTTACACTATTGGTCTCCAACATTTCTCATTTTGGGAGCTACATTCAGCTCTGAAAGAGGGTCACAAGCTACTTTCATCAATAAGAGAGGTGCATGAGCCACACTCAGTTCTCATTGCCACACATCAGTAGAGACACCCAGAGCCACTGTTACTGGCATAATGACAGCCAAAGCTTTTCCACAGAAATCATAGAGGCAGTATGCCAACAACCAGGGAACCCTACCTTACTCCCATTCAGATCTGCTCTTCTATGTGGGGCTACTTATAAAATCACCATCTGGAGACCTGTCTGTTAGAACTGATGCTTATGCACCAAGCTGGAAGACAGCCGCGAGCCACATTTCCCAGGCCCACAAGCCGCATGACTCCTTAGCTACAGGTTGGGAACCTCTGTTCTATAGTATCAGTGATGCACCAGTTGTATGTAACTATTCAGAGATCTAAAGTTGGCAATTAAAACAAATGTAATTTTAATACATTTAGTATTAATTGTCCATTTCCCGATGGTAGAATATCGACTATAAACATACTAATGCATTTTATGTAGCAAATCTGAGTTAGCCATTTGGGAAAGAGTACTTGTGTTATCAGTAGGTTTCTATTAGGACTAAAGATAATCATACTCATCCTACTGTGGTATTAATGGTTCTCATTTCCTTACATTCGTCATAGGACATAAGGTGTAAAGGCTGTCAATGCACACGTATTACCTTTTTTATTCTCTAGAGCAGCTATTGTTTTAGAGGACATGTGATATCTACATTACACACATGCTTTGCATTACTCCTTTTTTTTGCCGATATCAGCTGATAGTGGAGGCTCCTAGTCAACCAACTAGTTGTGAAGAGATCATAGAAAATATAGTCCCTTAAACTCAATGCATTATCTTGGTGCACAAAAGAAATAGGTTTATGAGTACACACAAAAAGTAATGTAATAGTAATATGAGTAATGTATTAATGCTTTTTATATCTCTGTATACATTGTAATTCTGTATCTCCCTGAATCATAAACTGGTATTATAGAGTAACACTGCAGTAGAATTAATGTAGCTCAATGGAGAAAGACTTTTACATTTTTCTCCAACAAGAAATGTAACCTTTTTAACAAATCCTATAATCCTGCTATTGCTGGACAAATAAATATTCTTGCTGGCAAGGTTTTGTGAAGAGCTCACCTAATATAATTTCTCTGGCAAAACACAGACTTGTTTTATGTTTCCCTTCCAACAAATGCTTCATTCTGTTATTGCAGCTATCTTGACATAAAACATGAAGTTAAAGGAAGTTTAAAATCACGGAGCTTCACACTCCGACCTTAACATGGGATGGATTCCAGATCCAACAGCCTTTCTCTAACTTTGCTTCAAGAAGTTTACACAATCTCTAAAAACAGGAAGCCACGCCTTCATTTCCAAGAGGAAAGGTCACCGTTGGGTATTTGGAAATATTAATTGAATCCCAAGCAGGCTCTTCTGCGGCCAACTCCTCACGTCGTTAATCTAATAAATAAAACGAAGGCATAATGTGAAGAAACATGATGACTGCTTGCAACACAGATTGTTCACTGGAGAGTTTAAGAAAAAAAAATAAATATAAAAATTAACTGCATATACAAGCAATAAAATTAAGTAGAGTATCCAGGTAGTTCTGTTTACTAATATGATACTCTGTACATAGATCATAAATGCCCCCTTCAGTTTATACCTGTGCTAGGACTCACCATATTCAAGTCTCTTTCCTAAATGCTTATGCACATTTCCGAGCCATTTAAACAGAGTTTGTATAGTAGTGCATGTAGGCTGTTCATCCATTTAGCATGAAGCTCCATGACCCCCACATGCTGCCGTATGGGCTCTGCATTGTGCCATAGGTAAGAGAAAATATGTTTGTACAGTGTAGGCCAGTAGATAGAAGAATATTAAAATCTGAGAGTCCTTAGTGATTGATGCATTTTAATGACTAACCGAAAATATGGTAAATAATTGCAAGCTTTCAAGACAACTCAGGTCTCTTCTCCAGGCTCCTAATGACACAAATTCTGAAGACCACTTATTTATACACAACAGAACACAGAATGTGATGGGAGGGGGAAGAGCAGCTGGGGTAGTTCAGAGATAAGAAGTGTGATAGTTTTGTTGTCCTTTGATTGGTGGTATTGTCATTAATTGTCATCAATTTAAAGAATCTTCAAACCAAGGACCAGACCACCGAACAAAGGACAATAAAACCATCACACTTCTTATCTGTGAGCTCCCCAAGCTGCTCTTCCCCCTCCAAACACATTCTATGGTTTTTGTATGTGTCTGTTTGTTGTATGTTGTATGTGTTGTATGTGTTATATGTGTCTTCCGAATTTTTGTAATTATGAGCTTGATTAAGAGATCTCAGTTATCTCAAAAGCTTGCTATTTGTTACTATCTTTTCAGTTAGCCATTAAAAGGTATCAACCACTAAAGGGGGTGTCACACACGTCAATGTCGTCAGCGAGATGATCGCTGACGACATTGACGGCTGATCGCTGGTGAGCTGTCACACAGACAGACTCACCAGCGATCAATTGACCAGTGACATCATGGAAACGATTTAAATATCGTTTCCACGATGTCCTGCTCCCGCTGCCAGGCTGCTGGAAGCGGGAGCAGCCTGGTCTCCAAGGTACACGTCGGGTAACTAGGCAGCGCGCGCTGCCTAGATACCCGACGTGTACCTTAGTTACCAGCCTCCTCCGCTCACCCGGTGAGTGGAGGAGGCTGGTAACTAAGGTACACAGTCGGGTATCTAGGCAGCGCGCGCTGCCTAGTTACCCGACGTGTACCTTGGAGACCAGCTCCCAGCGCTTGTGACAGGCGCTGGGAGCTGGAATATCGCTAGTCCCGGTGTTACACGCAGCGATGCTGCGTGTCCACCGGGCGACAATCGCCAGGTTTCAGAGCTGGTTCTGAAACCTGGCGATCATCAACCAGCGATTTATCGCTGGTTGATGCAGTATGTCACACGCGTCAATATCGCTGCAACGTCACGTGCAGCCGATATCGTGCAGGCGATATTGACGCGTGTGACACCCCCTTAAGGACTCTCAGATTTTAATATTTTTATAGGTAAGGGAGGCATTTTGTCTTCTTCCAAGGAGAGATTCTCTCCATACCAATGCCATATCATTAACTAAACCAACTGCCAAGTTAGGGTAATACATAAAATAAAACTTTGTGTTACAGTATTGTAACTAATGTGATCTACAGATGACTATAAGACAAATAAGGAGAAATAAATATTTGAACTAATTGTCTCATCTGTAATATGTTTTCTGACTGGAGTTGTTCTCTTCACTTTTCTTCTCAATTTAGTCGAGACCACCATGACAACGTCTTCCAGCATTGCATGGACACTGCCACCACCATGTTTCACTGGAGGCACTATGCATTTAGAAAAATGAATTTAGAAAAATATATGGTACCTACAGTGAAACATTGTGTAGGCTGTGTCCTTATGTAGGGATACATGAGCTTTTGGTGTGGAGAAGCTACATTTCAATGATGGTGTCATGCAAAAACTGATGTACTGCTGTATAATGTATGAATTGATGCTACCATCACTTTGTGACCTTGGCAGACGTGTACTTTTCCAGCATGAACATGATCCAAAACACACATCTTTTTCAATCCTGAAGAACAGGGTAAAAGTGAGTCAATGGCCAAGTATGTCTCATGATCTGAGCCCATCGAACACCTTTGGGGAATTCTGAAGAGGCAAGTCAAGCATTCATCTCCATCCAGCATGTAGGCTCTAAAAGAGGTCATTCTTGAAGAATGGAAAAAGTTAGGCAATGAAATATGTCACAAACTTGTTTATTCCATGCCAAAAAGACTTGATGCTGTACTTACAAATCATGGAGGTCATACTTAATAATTGCTGTGGTTGTTTTTGATATGGTTGTATTCATTTTTCCATCAGCTAATTTGAGTAAAACTTGAGTAAAGATTTTGTAACAAAACTTGTTGGCAAGCCTCTGTTTCAACCAAAACAACGGCCAAAAAGGATGAGAACAGAGAAATGGTCTGTGGTCACCACCTGCAGAACGGCTCCTTTATAGGGGGTGTCTTAATAATTATCCATAATTTCTACCTGTTGTCTTTTTCATTTGCACAACAGCAAGAGAAATTGATTCACAATCAGTGATGCTTCGTAACTGGACAGGTGGTTTCATAGAAGTGTGATTGACTTGAAGTTACATTGTGTTGTTTAAGTATTCCCTTTATTTTTTTGAGCAGTGTATATAGCGGTTTTATGTGGACTTCATGTTGTACTATTATGTGCGAATTATGTGGAACTATTATTCCGTCACTACTGCACTGATTTTGTTTTCAGCACTGTAATGCTGTTTTTAGTCCAAAGTCCTGATCATAGTAGTATACTTATCCACTGACATTTTAATATTTTATTGGCACAGCCCTGGTCACACAGTACCATTTTATGACTTCTAATTTTGACTTCCAAAGGTCAGAGGAAATGGTCCCAAGCTCTCAATGTAAGTATATGAGAACCAGAACACACCTCTCATTGACCTGCACTGAAAAATTACCTCCGTCTCCTTTACTCACTGGAGCAGCCGGCAGGTTACAAACTGCTGGAGACCCACCTGCAATAGAAACTGATGATGGTAAGTATTAGACTACATGTAGGGAACTTCGATTAGAAGCAACACTCCAGCGTTAAAAATATGCTGAAGTAGTTCTCTAAGAATTATAGGTTGTTTTTTTTTTGGGTCAGTAAGTGCTGGTATTACTATATGAAAGTATTATCTACTACTGTATGAAAGTATTATGTGACATTGTGTGTCAGTTTTAAAGTATAAATGTTTTGGCTAAAAGGCTTGTTAAAGAGTCAATTATGACTTTTAGGATTGGTACCTTTATTAGGTGGCATTGGAGTTTGTCTACTTCTTCACTGAAGTGACAATTTGCATTAGTTAAAAGTATGCATGTAAATTCAAGTATTCAGAAAACTGCAAGATGGACACAAGATTTTCTGTTCAATGGGGTAAAAAATCTTATCAACACTGACAATATACAGTAAAATAGCCAATACCACAAAAAAGACAGTATAAAAAACATCTAAAATTACTCTGCTGTATAAGTAAAAAGCAAGTGCAAAACAGTGTCAATAACAGGGTACTTAGTTAATATGGTTTTATACAAAAAATGTACTGAAGCCATTCTACCACGTCACGGTGACCCTTTATCAGAATGGTCCCTAAAACTAACATATTTAAAACCTGATCTAGTGTGACCATACCTCAAAGATGCAGGATGCAGCAGGACCAGAGTCCAATATGGGCAAAAGGCAGAAACAGTACTTTTGTGTCTGACTCAGTAAGGAAGGGGTGGGGCACTTCCAATCCTGCAAAACAAGAGACTAAATGAATACTAACAACTAAGCCAGAACACAATGTGAACAGATCTGTAGAACCGTGTTCACACCACCAAGGATCTATGTCACAAAAAAGACAGTATAAAAAATGTCTAAAATGACTCTGCTATATAAGTAAAAAGCAAGTGCAAAACAGTGTTATTAACAGGGTACTTAGTTAATGCATTTTTAGCAAAAAATGTACGAAAGCCATTTTATCTCATCACGGTGACCCTTTATCAGAACGGTCTCTAAAACTAACGTATTAAAACCTGATCTCATGTGAACATACCTCAAAGATGCAGGATGCAGCAGGGCCAGCGTCCAATATGGGCACAAGGCAGAAACAGCACTTTTGTGTCTGACTCAGTAAGGAAGGGTTGGGCACTTCCCATCTTCCAAACAAGAGACTAACTGAATACTAACAACTAAGCCAGAACACAATGTGAACAGGTCTATTCACACCACCAAGGATCTATATCACAAAAAAAGTAAGTATAAAAAACATCTAAAATTACTCTGCTGTATAAGTAAAAAGCAAGTGCAAAACAGTGTCAATAGCAGGGTACTTAGTTAATTTGTTTTTTGCAAAAAATGTACAGATTGCTACCTTTATTAGGTGGCATTGGAGTTTGTCTACTTCTTCACTGAAGTGACAATTTGCATTGGTTAAAAGTATGTATGTAAATTCAAATAATCAGAAAACTCTAAGATGGACACATGATTTTCTGTTCAATGGGGTAAAAAATCTTATCAACACTGACAATATACAATAAAAATAGACAATTCAAAATTTTATGCAATAAAGTATGCCTCTCTGTCACTCAAATACAAAATTCACCAAACATGCTGCAATGTGTGGACCATCCATAGCACTATGCAGCTCAAGTCGTAATGTGTGACCCCATCATAGGATTTGTTCTTTGTTTGCCAGATTATGGAGCTCATGCCACAATGTGTGCCCACCAATCGGCTCTATTCTTTGGTCTGCAGATCATGAAGCTCATGCCGGAATGTGCAACCCACTCATAGGCCCTATTTGTAGGTCGGCAGATTATGAAATTCATATCACAATGTGTGGTTCAGTCATAGGGCCTGATCTTTGGTTGGCAGATGATGAAACTCATGCCACAATGTTTGATCAAGAAATAGGCTTTGTTCATTTGTCATCAGATCATGAAACCTATGACACAATATGTTGCTCACTCATCAGCCTGTTCTTCGGTCGGCAGATGATGAAACTCACGCCACAATATGTGACCCACCCATCGGCCCGTTGTTTGGTTGGCAGATGATGAAACCCATGCCACAATGTGTGGCTTAGCTATAGGCTCTATGTTTAGGTTGCCAGGTCATGCAACTCATGTCACAATGGATGGTCCAGCCATTCCAGCCAGAGATCTTGTCCTTTGGTTGGCAGGTCATTCAGCTCATGCCACAATGTGTGGCTTAGTCATAGACCATGTTCTTTGAGTGGTGGATTATGCAGTTTACAAATGGCAAAATTACTCTAACACAAATGTCTAACCAACCTGGGTATATCCTAAATCTTTCAGAGCGATTAATATTTTTTTTCTTCAAACATCATATTAGAACTAAGTACAGTATCTTTCGCACTATAAGGCGCATCGGATTATAAGGCACACCATCAAAAAAGGGCTGCTAAGCCGTCTTGGTCCACATATAAGGCGTACCGGATTATAAGGCGCACCTTATTACCATAAAAAAAACAAAGCTCAGCCCCCATCATACTCCAGTATCCCTCTGTAGCCCCCCATCACCTTCCAGTATCCCTCTGTAGCCCCCCATCACCTTCCAGTATCCCTCTGTAGCCCCCCATCATCCTCCACACACAGTCAGACACACACACTGATCCTTACAGGTTGCCTACTGCTCCTCAGCGGTCCTGCGCTGGTGATAAGGTAAGGAACTCACAGCGCAGGAGCCGTGAGCCAATCACAGCGCAGGAGCGCTGAGCCAATCACAGCGCAGGAGCCCTGAGCCAAGCACAGCGGAGGAACCGCGAGCCAATCAGAGGCTATGGACTGACATCAGCTGGCCTCGGATTGGCTCACAGTTCCTGTGCTGTGATTGGCACAAGGCTCCTGGGTGGAGATCGGCACACAGCTCCGGAGCTGTGATTGGCTGATAGGCTCCTGGGCTTTGAGCAGTGCGGCTGCTGGCATATTGACTACAGTGATGCTGAATATAGCGGCGGGCACCGGACAGCGGGGACGGCGGGATGAGTCACACATGCATGCCCCGGTCGGTGTGATCGGTTGCATGCTAATCAAGTATGCCTTATTTTCTGGGGGGTGCCTTATAGTTGCAGGCACATGGCACCTCCTAGCATCCAGTATTTTCAGGGGAAAAAACATATATAAGGCGCACCTCACTATAAGGCGCACTTTTTATTTCTAAGAAAATCTTAGTCTTTTAGGTGCACCTTATAGTGCGGAAAATACAGTATTAAAATGTCAGCATTTCCTTAGAAATAATTTCCTTATTATTTTAATAAACTATATCTCATGTGTGATTTTTACAGCTAGCCCTATTAGTAAGATTAACTGTTATATAAACATTGTATTACAGTCCTGATTCTTTGACAAATGATCCCTATAGCGCATAATACGATAATTGATAATACTCGGCAGAGATAATAAGGGCTGAGGTGATTTACCCCTCTGGCTGTTAGGAAGGAGATTAAATAAATACATACGTATGGTTGAGTTAGACCTAAACCCAAGGCTGCCAAACTAAAACAAGAATTCATTAATACATTAAATTATAGTCAACTGGCTTACTGTTCCCAGTGACTGTGAAAAATGACCTGTCACAGGTCTCAACACTATGATTTACTCAGCGAGCTGTGTGTAACCCGTTGTTTGGGGCATACAGGCCTATACACGGCTATACAGAGAATTAGTCTCATGAAATCTTTGTTAAGGGGGTAGATGTCTAAAAGGAAAGACTGTGACTTTATCTGGCACTTAAGAAATCTTTTGCGAATATAAAACCTAACAGTCCTGTTACCAGTTAATTGCAAACTACTGCAAGTGGTAATAAAATATTACTAGCATGGTGAAAAAAAGACATAATACCCGACTTCTCCATAGCACGCCTCTTGTGCACAGTAGCCCAGGCATGAAGACTTCTGTCATAATATTTTTTTATAATACAGCCATTATTAAGTCTCAAGACCATTAAGTGACTACTTAACCTGGTACTTTTTCTATGAAAGCAACATTTCCTTTTGCATGTTAACAAGTTTGTGGAAACAGAAGTGTTCATTGACACAAACCAGGACAGTTATTGGATACTGGCAATAAGACAAATGGGATATAAAGAATTTAAAGGCGTTGTCCGATCTAAAATGATAATTCTACAGTCACTGTATATGATGGCAGAATTATTAATTCTTCCAGTGCCCGCACTGCGCGCTGTGAGGATTTGCGGAATGCATGTTCCCGGCCAATGCGGCCAATGCCCCCCATTTAGAGGGCATGGTCTCACTCTATACAATAGTATAGAGCAAGGCTATGCCCACCAGATGGCTGCGCCCAATAGTCTGACACACCCATTCCATACACTTTGTATTGAGCTAGGCCAGGCCCACTAGATGGTTGCACCCACTAGTCAGATATGCCAGCTCCATACACTTGTGTTGAGCAAGGCCACACCCACTAGTCTTGTTTAACCAGGAACATGCATACCACATAATTGAGGTCCATTCCTGGCATATAAAACAGTGAATCCTCACAGCTCACAGTGCGGACCGTTGGAGGATTGATAATTCTACAGTCACATAGAGTGACTGCAGAATTATCATTTTAGACCGGACAGTTCCTAACAAGTAGGCCTATTTTTGAGTTTGAGCAACATGATAACAATATTTTTCTTTTGGGTAGTACAGAAAAAGTCCTATATCACAGGACCCAGTGGTCAGAAATCACTTCTATTCTGTCATTGTGTAACAATAAACCCAATGGGTTATTGGCAAAAATTCTTTAACACCTTCAACCCGATTTTTTGCCATTTTCTGTTTTAGTTTTTTCCTCCCCTTCTTCCAGAAGCCATAACATTTTTATTTTTCTATCAATATAGACATATATAAGTCATTATTTTTTGCGGGACCAGTTGTACTTTTGAATTACATTATTTGTTGTAACATATAGTGTACTGGAAAACGGGAAAAAAGTATTTGAATGCAGTGAAATTGCAAAAATAACTAAAAATTCTGAAATTCTTTTTATTTTTTTATTTACCATGTTCACTACATAGTAAATCTGACCTGGCAGTGTGATTTCCCAGGTAAGCAAAAGTTTTTAGATGCCCAACATGAATAGTTTTTTTTTTATTATTTATGTGGTGAACAAAAAAATTTGAAAGTTGTCCCCCCAACAAGAAAAAAATAGCACAAATTGTTGCCATTTTCTGAGACCTGTAACGTTCTCAATTTGGGACTCTGAGGGTTATTTTTTGAGTCTCGAACTGACTTTTATATGATACCATTTTGGTGTAGATGTGATGCTTTGATCACCTGTTGTTGTATTTTATTGCAATGTTGCAGCAAGCAAAAAACTGTAATTTTGGTGTTTTGAATTTTTTTTATTACACAGATTACCAATCATCTTAAGTAATTCTAAATTTTGATAGATGGGGCATTTCTGAATGCGGCGTTACTAGATATGTGTATTTTTTCTTTAATTATTGTTATCTGTTCAATGGGGCAAAAGGGGAGTGATTTGAAGTTTTGTGTTTTTTATTTTTCTTATATTTTTAAATACTTTTTTTTTTACTTACTTTTATTGTTTTTACCAGTCCCATTCGTCATGACAGAGACAGGGGTTATCAGCTGACCCCAGCCGTCATGATTCCCATTGGCGATCATGTCATGGGGCTATTCATGGGAGCAGGGAATGCTACAAACCCCGCTAGCTCATGTTATAATATGCTGTCAAAGTTTGGCAAAGTGATCTAACTAGTTAACATAGGGCGGTAGGTCTGTTCACAAGCCTGTATATTGGTGCTTAGAGATAAAAATAGTAAACAGACAGTCAGAATAACTCTGGCACTCAAAAAAATGAATAACTTAAAAAGTTTATGAATTTCAAAAAACAATTTCTATTTTTATTGTGTACAAGAATCAGGGAAAACAGTTTTGACCAATGTTTCGGCAGAACCTCTGCCTTTCTCAAGGTATTCCAACTGCTCAAGAGAAAATGGAACAATTACCGTATATACTCGTGTATAAGCGACCCGTGTATAAGCCGACCCCCCTACTTTTGCCCCCAAAACCTGGGAAAACCTATTGACTCGTGTATAAGCCGAGGGTGGACCCCAGCACAGGTATACAGCCCCCAGCAGTGTGGTATACAGGCCTCCCCAGTGGTAGTATACAGCAGCCTCCCCAGTGGTATGCAGGCCCCAGCAGTATATACAGCAGCCCCAGTGGTATACAGCAGCCCTTAGGTAGTACACAGCAGCCCCAGGGGTATACACATCAGCCCCAGGGGTATACACATCAGGCCCAGGGGTGTACACATCAGGCCCAGGGGTGTACACAGCAGCCCCAGGGGTATACACAGCAGCCCCAGGGGTGTACACAGCAGCCCCAGGGGTAGTACACAGCAGCCCCAGGGGTAGTACACAGCAGCCCCAGGGGTAGTACACAGCAGCCCCAGGGGTAGTACACAGCAGCCCCAGGGGTAGTACACAGCAGCCCCAGGGGTAATACACAGCAGCCCCAGGGGTAGTACACAGCAGCCCCAGGGGTAATACACAGCAGCCCCAGGGGTAGTACACAGCAGCCCCAGGGGTAATACACAGCAGCCCCAGGGGTAGTACACAGCAGCCCCAGGGGTAGTACACAGCAGCCCCAGGGGTAGTACACAGCAGCCCCAGGGGTAGTACACAGCAGCCCCAGGGGTAGTACACAGCAGCCCCAGGGGTAATACACAGCAGCCCCAGGGGTAATACACAGCAGCCCCAGGGGTAGTACACAGCAGCCCAGGGGTAGTAACAGCAGCCCCAGGGGTAATACCACAAGCCCCAGGGGTAATACACAGCAGCCATTGGGTAATACCAGCAGCCCCAGGGGTAATACACAGCAGCCCCAGGGTAATACACAGCAGCCCATGGGGTAATACACACAGCCCAGGGTAGTACACAGCAGCCCAGGGGTAATACACAGCAGCCTCAGGGGTAGTACACAGCAGCCCAAGGGGTAGTACACAGCAGCCCCAGGGGTAGTACACAGCAGCCCAGGGGTGTATACAGCAGCCCAGGGTAGTTAACAGCAGTCCCAGGGGTATTTACAGCAGCCCCAGGGGTAATTACACAGCAGCCCAGGGGTAGTAACAGCAGCCCAGGGGTAGTACACAGCAGCCCCAGGGTAGTACACAGCAGCCCCAGGGGTAGACGCAGCAGCCCCAGGTCCCCCTCACTGTTTGGCGCCCCACGCTGCGCTCATACATTACCGGTCTAGCAGCTGTCATCCTCCGGTGGCAGATCGCGGCTCCCGGCTCCGGCTTCCATCTTCTTCTGTGTCTTCTGCATTGTGACCGGGCGCATCGCGATGACGTCATCGCGACGCCGGCCGTCATGTGACATGCAGGAAGACACAGAAGAGATGGAAGCCGGAGCGGGAGCCGCGATCTGCCACCGGAGGATGACAGCTGCTAGACCGGTAATGTAATGAGCGCAGCGGTGGGGCGCCAAACAGTGAGGGGGACTGGGCTGCTGCTACTACCCATGAGATTTTTTTTTTTTTTATATACCGTATATACTCGCGTATAACCCGAGGGGGACTTTTCAGCCCAATTTTTGGGCTGAAAACTCGGCCTATACGCGAGTATATACGGTATAGCCCTTATTATTCATTGATACATTATATATCATGGGAAAATGATGGTGCTGTGTCCATAGGTAAATATAATGTTCATTACCACAAAGAGTGGTCTTGAGGCTGAACATCTTAAGAAGGACCTATAGAAATATGATGCGAATGTGCTATGTCCCGGCAAACTGGTAAGAGACAATAGTAAGTAGCAGTCTTACCAAAAAAAAGCCAAGGTCTGATATCCATGGCACTCAGCAGGATGCAGCAGGACTCAATGAAAGGCAACACAAGTGCACAATACCGATGCAGCAATCACTCCAACTTGCCCTGACACGAGGGAGGTGATTGGTGGTATTTATATGCACAAGGTTTCCATAGGGTGTCAGTCACACAGGTACGTACATGCAAAGTGTCTGTATACATCCTATTGATAACGCTATTAGATCAGGCGGGCTGCCCCACACTTTATATATGTTCCACACAGTACAGATGCCCTAAAAGGGCTCAACTGCATCCTGCAAAAAGATAAAAAAGTGCAAAAAAAGATAAATGATAATGTGAGATGTTGGTGGCTATTTTGGCCAAAATACGTAAGCTCGGTCTCAATCATCATTTACTCTATGAGTCTGCAGGCTTTACTTTAGTCTGCAGTCTGCTGGATGCTGGTGCCATGCAGAGGCTTAGGAAGCTGTGGTGGATATACTGTACGGGGGTCTGTAGTGTACATTATACTGTATGGGGGGATACAATTGCAGACTTACTGTGTGAGGCACTCTGGGGCATCATACTTTTTGTGTGGCTTGTGGGGCCATCATAGTGCATGGGGTGACCATTCTGTGAAGGGATTATACCTTGTCCGACATCACACTCTATGATGTTCATGAAAGGGTTATCATAGTAGGGAAAAGAGGGCTCACTAGTGGCAAAATAACTTTGTAAGTGCCGCAATACTTATTACTTTCTGTTTCTTAAAAGTTGTGATGTATGCCATTTTGATACTGTGCCTATGTACTGTGATAGGACTTTAGCTCTTGGGGCCCATGTCATTTGTATGTACGCCCCTAATCGGGCATTATTACAATAAAGTGGCAATGTAGCTCATTATTATAAGAAGGCATAATAGAGCATGAATATAATTATAACAGAAGTGCAGGAGTAATTATTATAAAAAAGCACAAGGGGTTGTTTTTACTATTATAAGGAGGTACGGGGTCTTTGTAATAAGGGATCAGAGGAGAGTATTATTAATGAAGGAATGGGAGAAATATTATAAGGCAATACAGGGAAACATTTTTAATTACTATATATGCTCTTTAGCTGTAGTTAGGAAGGAGACACAAGGGCATATGATTTCATTGGGGTGTTATATAATTGTAAGGAGGTACAAAGGAGTATTATTACTATAAGGAAATACAGAGCAAATATTATTACTGCATAGGGGCATAGAGTGGGCATTCTTTTGGCCATAATAGGAGGGTATTGTTATTATGTAGGGCAATTAAAGGGTATTCTTACTCTCAGTGGCACTGTTAAGAACAGTATATGGTTTGTGCAGCTCTATTGTGGGGCAGAGTGGCATCCATGGCCAGGTACTCGATCTCTACACACCACCACACTACGTGAAAATGGATGTCCAGTTTAGGTGTGTGTGTCTTCATGGTGCTTTTTACCAGGGCGATACACCATTGCAGACTGCGGTTGCCATGAAAATGGCAGGCCAGGACCAGATGTTTCACAGTGAATTAAGAGAGACCATTGTCCAAATATATAGTTTTTACTGTACTTGAACATAATGACAACTTCACACAACAGATAGTACAGGTCTTCTTGTACAATTCGCTTGCTACTGTAATGGATTGAGGTTCAAATCTGTAACCCTGTGCTTTGTGGTCAGATTATCTTTCTCTATCGCCTCATTGGGGGACACAGGATACCATGGTTGTATGCTTTCCTGCCACTAGGAGGCGTGACACTAGGCTAAATAAAAAAAAAGTTAGCTCCTCCTCATCAGCATACACCCCCACACTGGAGTGAGCTTGATCAGTTTTAGCTTAGTGTCTCTAGGAGGAAGATGGGTCTGACCAGACCACATCTATAGTTAGTTAGACCTTTTTAATTCTTAAAATTTTTTACTTTACGTGAAAAGACAAGATCATCAGAAGGGTGACAGTTCACCTAAGGGCGCTGATCTCCCGAAATCATCAACAGACGGGAACATGGAGTGTTACCTCTACGTACCCCATTCTGCACTGATGATTATTTCTTCCCTGATTGGACATGGTTCATCAGAAGGGTGACGGTTCCGCTAAGGACGCCGATTTCCCGACACCATCAACAGACGGAACATGGAATGTCACCTCCACGTACCCCCTTCTGCACCTGTGTTTACTTTATTATGCCGAACCCATTGCTCTCATTCTCTTCCCCAGGGCCACAGCAGACACATCTTTTTTTCTGGATTTTCATAATTTGTTATCCTTGCTTTAGTCTTTAGACTAACAGATGGACTTTATTTATCCATTTGTCTGTCCAATCACTGTTTGGGTACACTTATTTATACCTTTCCCATACTACTGTTTCCTGCTGGTGATATTTATATTTGGATCTCCAGTCATACTGCTGTGTTATATACCAGTCAGTGTAAGACTAGCTGGGGTTTATCTTTCTGCAATGTTTGATCTTCACTCGCACCTATATTCTGTTTGCAACTAGGAAGTGGGCAGCATACTATCTAGCATTATTTACATAATTTTTTCACTTTACTTTACATGGTTTGGGTCTACTCAATCTGGAATCTCTTCCCATCAAAGCACTCTTTACTATCAGTATGTAAATTCTGCCTTTCAGTTCCTTAGAAGGAATATGAAGCACTTGATGTTGCCATTGCTTAGTCTGGGGTTAAGGCAATTCTAGCTTATCTAATTGACTCGCCCACCCCGGGGCCGTGGGGCACTCGGAACCAGGCTCCGTTTGCTGCAGGGGAGTCACGGGGGTTGAGACTCGGCTTCCGTGACCCCAGGGGGGTCAGTTCTGAGATAAGAGGAGATTAGGTGTTGTCTGATGGGGAATAAAGTTTATAGAATTAAAGTTCGTGGCGCAACCTACGGTTCTCGGTCATGAAGGACCGATGCTGCGGGTCAGACCTCCGGGGTTGTTGGTAGTGTAGCCTGATGTCGTCGCTTCCCATAGATGGAGCAATACCCCGGGGCAGATTTGTTTAATTGTGATGAATGTGCCAGGTCGTGTTCACGCTGGGCCTCTGTTCCCCTGACTCAAGACTGCACACTTTCACTTGCTTCAGATTACTCCTACACTACTCACTCACTGACTTACTTACTCACTTACTTACTGCCAACTCCAAACTGTTATTCCCTTGTCCCCTCGACTGGGTCCTTCCCCCATGTCCACCCATGGTCCCCTGGGTCCTAGGGTGTGTTGGGTGTGTTTGGTGGGTGTCTGAGTTTACGATCCCATTCCCTCAAGGACAGAGACACCACACCCTTTTACTGAGTGCAGCACCCCTTCGTGGCAACAAGGCCAGTGGGGCGCCACATTCCCCCTTGGCAAAGATTAACTCGTCCCCGAGCGACCCATGGGTTATAAAGATGTTGCACAGATTTCACAATTTTTTTTTTAGAATTCAAGCATAATATTAGAACATAAGATTGCTTTTACTTTCCTTAACGAAAGGTTCTGTCTTGAACATTACTAGCAGGGCCATGCAATTGAAATGCAAGTAAAAGGAATCAACACACACAAAAAAAACAAAAAGTGTAAAGTTCACGGTTCCTGGTTTAGTAGTGTCCTTGTAGTCTCTTTATGGCACCATATCCTGGCCGAAATAGCACAAGTACAATTATTATTCCGTCCACAATTGTCCTTTTTCAAGTTGGCAGAAAACGTAACTACTACTCAGCACTTACAGGTACCTATCTAATCATGCAATCTACTAAACAAATAACTGGTTACTTTATTCATAAAACACACATTAACTGGTATTTAACTACCGTATATACTCGTGTATAAGCCGAGTTTTTCAGCCCAAAAAATGGGCTGAAAAGTCCCCCCATCGGCTTATACACGGGTCAATACGGTAATCCTATGGTGGGAGGGGGCGGCGGGGGGTGGGGGGGCGCTGCGCAGTATTTCTTACCTTGTCCCCCGTTCTGCAGTGCTTTCCGGTGTCCTCCGTGCTCTGTTCCCGGTCTGCTGGGCCTTTTGTGGTTCCTCTGGTTCCTCCTCCTTCGGTTCCATCATGGGGGCTGCCATCTTGCTTCTTCTCTCCGCCCCTGGCCAGTGATGTCAGAGCAGGCCGCGCTGTGATTGGCTAGCACCCGTGATCACATGTCACGGGTGCTAGCCAATCACAGCGCGGCCTGCTCTGACATCACTGGCCGGGGGCGGAGAGAAGAAACAAGATGGCAGCCCCCATGATGGAACCGAAGGAGGAGGAACCAGGAGGAACCACAAGGCCCAGCAGACCGGGAACGGAGCACGGAGGACACCGGAAAGCACTGCAGAACGGGGGACAAGGTAGGAAGCTGTGTGTGTGTGTGTGTGTGTATGTATGTGTGTGTGTATGTGTATATATATATGTGTGTGTGTGTGTGTGTGTGTATATATATGTGTGTATGTATGGGTATGTGTATGTACGTAGGCTGGCTGCCAATATAAACAATACCTCTGGGGCTGCTGTATATACTTCTGGGGCTGCTGGATACTACCACTGGGGCTGTATATACCTCTGGGGCTACTGTATACTACCACTGGGGCTGTATATACCTCTATGGCTACTGTATACTACCACTGGGGCTGTATATACCTCTGGGGCTACTGGATACTACCAATGGGGCTGTATATACCTCTATGGCTACTGTATACTACCACTGGGGCTGTATATACCTCTGGGGCTACTGGATACTACCACTGGGGCTGTATATACTTCTGGGGCTGCTGGATACTGCCACTGGGGCTGTATATACATCTGGGGCTGCTGGATACTACCACTGGGGCTGTATATACCTCTATGGCTACTGTATACTACCACTGGGGCTGTATATACCTCTGGGGCTACTGGATACTACCACTGGGGCTGTATATACCTGTGGGGCTGCTGGATACTACCACTGGGGCTGTATATACCTCTGGGGCTACTGGATACTACCACTGGGGCTGTATATACCTCTATGGCTACTGTATACTACCACTGGGGCTGTATATACCTCTGGGGCTGCTGGATACTACCACTGGGGCTGTATATACTTCTGGGGCTGCTGGATACTGCCACTGGGGCTGTATATACCTCTGGGGCTGCTGGATACTACCACTGGGGCTGTATATACCACTGGGGAGGCTGCTGTATACCACACTGCTGGGGGCTGTATACCTGTGCTGGGGTCCACCCTCGGCTTATACACGAGTCAATAGGTTTTCCCAGATTTTGGGGGCAAAAGTAGGGGGGTCGGCTTATACACGGGTCGGCTTATACACGAGTATATACGGTATGTACATTTCTAACTCTGCTTAACGGTTTATTGCAGTTCTGGTGCTGTTTTGGGAGACGACACTCTATACACACGAAGAGCATACTATCCCCGATGACCCATTTGTCTGGTGTAGCTCACCTCGTCTCCGGGATACAAGTCCCTACCCAGGTGTCCTTTACGCAAGTAAGACTCAACGTCCCGGCGACTCGCAAACACCTCCTCCTTCAGACTGGGCTCTTTAATAAACCCCCACCCGTTCATTACATGGAAGTTTACCACTTCTCCCCGTCGCCGGCTGGTAGGGGTCTGCTAGTGCTGCTCATCGGGCACGCTCCTTCTCCTCCAGGTTTGTTTCCTCCTGCGCCCACCACCTGGCCTACTGTTGTCATCGCTTTTCGTCTTCAGACGCTTGATTCTGCTGCCAGTAGTCGTCCACTCTGCTAGTCTCAGCGTTGTCATCTACATGGGCTTTCATGATCCGCACCGTTACCAGAAGCCTTGCCAGCTCCCCCTGCCGCTGCACCCAATGGAGTTGCTGAGTGTCAGTTTTTGTGGGCTTCACTGGGGGTACAGCCTCTGGTTCTGACTGTGCCACTGTATCACCCTCGGCATCTCTGTCAGTTAGCCCATGCTTTGCTGCTCTCGACCTAGATTGGTGGGACGAGGCAAGCAGGACCAGTCCTGGTTCTAGCGGGGTACTGACTTTGGTTGGGGCAACTGTTATGATCAGGTGACATTGGAGCCGCATGAATCTCTTTCACAGGAGTAAGTGGTACCTATACTGACCGCAGTTCCTGACCTAACACCGCAACTAGAAGTAGCCGTGGGATGTGACTAACCATACCCTAGACACCTCAACACGCCGTAGAACTAGTTACCCCTAAAGATAGAAACAGGAATTCTATCTTGCCTCAGAGCAGAACCCCCAAAGGATAGAAAGCCCCCTACAAATATTGAGTGTGAGTAAGAGAGGAATAGACACACTCACGCAGAAAAACAGAATTTAGCAAATGAGGTCACTTTAACTAGATAGATAAAGACAGGACAGGATACTATTGCAGTCAGTATAAAAATCCTTTCAAAAATATCCACAGCAGATAATACAAAAATACCCCTGAGTCTACTCAAGACTCGGCGCCCTCTAAATCTACGGAACTCCTGTGAATCCAACTATGCTGACACAATCAAAAGCTGTACAGGCCAACAACAAATGAATAGCACTTAAATCCTAGGAAGAAAACTTCCTAACAGAGCAGGTTAAGATAGAAATGCAGACCAAATATCCACAAAACCCACCACTCTGAGCAGAAATAGACAATTCCAAAACAAGCACACAGCATGTGTGCCACAAGAAAACAAATCCATTGACTTAGCTTGGAGGTTTTGCAGCAGGGCAGGAAGAGACCAGGCAGAGGTGAAACACCTCCAGGAACAAATGACAACTGGCAAGAGCTGAGGGAATCCTGCAAACCTAAACACCCCAGTCTGAATTCCAATTATCCAATTCACCTGACCAAGACTGCAGAACAGGATCAACTGCATTACCAGCCACAGCCACAGAAGGGAGCCCACAAGCAGAATTCACAGCAGGTGGCATCTTCTTTCTTTACCAGTGACACGTCCTCCGCTGCCTGCTCCGGCAGCACTGGGGTTCTCAACACCGCAGATTCTTGGGCTAGCTTGGCCAGCGTGTTCCTCTTCCTGACCTTCAAAGCCCACACCTGGATCCGGTGCAGCTGCTGGTTCAGGTCATTTAGTGCAGCTTTCCAGAATTCCGAGTTCACTGGCATTGGCAGGTCTGCGCTCCCCTTTTATCTCACCGTGGATGCCTGCTCCTGTTTTCCTGCCTGCTGGACCCACTGAATCACCGGACGCCATGGTGTCTTTGCTGCTCATACTGCTCCCTCTCTTCTCCCCTATCTCCTTCCTGCTCTTTTGTCTCTCAACATCGCCATTTTGGTCATCACTCCTCTCTAGGAGCGGAGTCATCAAGGCCTTTAGCAGGCACCTTGGCTTTTTGCTAGCAGTTGGGGGCGGGACTGCTCTATCATGCCCTGTATGGACCCATCCCACTATGGGGGCAGGGACACACCCCCTGGCCAGCACATGGCATTGGTTCTCCGTAGTCGCCATTTTCAAAAAGCATGTACAGTCTCTGAAAAGTCTTTTTTTCAAGGCATACAACACCCAGTTTCACTGGGCCATTCACATCCTATTTGTGACGCCAGTTCTGACTCTATAATAAATGAAGGAGACACAGAGAGGCACAGATTGTGCCTTATCACAAGTGACAAAAATATGACAGTGGTTGCAGTGGGGCTCACTCACCTGATCAGGTTGTGAAACCCGCAGCCATCTTGAACGCTTAGATCAAAGCTGCTGCAGAACCCCCACCGCCTCGCATAATGCGGGAAAACAGATAATTCAAACAGGAATGGTGTCCACGGTCCGCGCTGCTGCTTCAGAAAATACAGTTGAAAGACATTGCTTTCTTTATCTCCTCCTTTATTCCTCCACACAAACCAACGCGTTTCGGTGCAAGCCTCGCACCTTCCTCAGGGTATATTATATGCCACGTACATTATCTCTTTTATATGTCATATAAAATTGCCAGGCACTTCTCTCTGCCAAGTTCCAGTCTGGTCTGTCCCACGGACCGGGATAGCTTTCCCAAGACCCCCTTCATGTGCCTTTCCATTCTCTAGTCTTTCTCCCGGCGCTGCCTCTTCACCTCTCCTGTCAGCGCCTCCGCAAGTGCCCTGATCTAGCAGCCATGGGCCTTCTCGGATGACTGGTACCTGTCTCCTGACCCTAGTTCAGTTGCCTTCTTAGCGGGTGCATCGGGTTGTGGCCACCACTCCTGTAGACTACTTGGCCTCTGGTCCAGTGGTTCGGGCATACAGCGTCTGTGCCACGTTCAGGGCCAGTTCTCTGGTTCTTGACCAACCAATCTGTCCGAATATCTTAGTCCCAGTTCCGAGCACCCAGGCCTTTTTTACTCCACCTGTGCCCCTGGGATCTTCACTGTTCCCCTTACTCATGACTTCACACTTTCACTTGCTTCAGCTTACTACTACACTACTCACCTACTGACTTACTTACTTACTGCACCCCCTACCTGTTCTTCCCTTGTCCCCTTGACTGGGCCCTTCGCCCGGGTCCACCCATGGTCCCCTGGGTCCTAGGGTGTGTTGGGTGTGTTTGGTGGGTGTCTGTATTTACCATCCCATTCCCTCAAGGACAGTGGCACCACACCTTTTTACTGGGTGCAGTACCCCTTCATGGTGACCAGACCTGTGGGGCGCCACATTATCAAAGGTTCCAGCTCACCTGTCCTTTTGAGTGCACAGAAAAGGTCCCACAGAATCGAATGTAGATAAAGTAGAATCCAGCACTTTTCTTGCAGGTAAAAAAAAAACCCTCTTTATTGCAGTTGATTGAAAAACAGCCATATTGTGCTACGAAGAAAAAATACAGACATAAACCATGAAGCAGGTTTACTACTGTAGTTTTGATGGTCAATTCTAACCAATGCACGTACCACTAGGTACTGTGGGGTAAATCTCTTGTTTGAACAGCCGCCGGCTGGGCTGGCTGCAATTTTTTTGTGTTTTACCTATTTCTCCCATGTGAGTTGCTTCATCAATCATAACAGCTACAAACACTTCTAATCAGTTTCATCATAAGCTTGTTCCTTCTCTTTCCACTTCATACACTTGTTTGCCACTATGGTCTCATCAACCATTCTGAGAGGCCTCGTGTTCCTTTGTGAGGCCTCCTCTGTAGAGGTTGCGTCCATACGACTCCTCACCTTTACATATAACGTCCATTCTAAAAGGGTCACAGTCTCTAAGCTGTGATTAAATCTCAATTCCCCGTAGAGCAGGGGCGAGGAACCATTTTTCTGCCGAGGGCCATTTGGAAGTTTCTAAAATCCTTCGGGGGCCATACAAAATAATCAACTTGAAAATTACGGTACCCGCTATATTTGGTTAAACAATCAACCCAACCCCCACTGTGGTGGCTGGAGCTGCTTCTCTTTGGCGTGGGTAATATTGGTCATGTTGCTTCCCAACTGCTTTTCCAGGTTTGCTAGACCCCTAGACATCACAGGAGAGGCCTCACTGGGGAGGCGAGGCTGGGGCATAGAGATCTCTTGAGAGCTGGATTTAAAGGGTAGACAGTCGGCAAAACAGCCTGAGCACTGCGGTCCCTAGGAATCTGCCCGGGGGCCACAAAAAAGTAATCGAGGGCCGCATTTAGCCCTGGGGCCTGAGATTCCCCACCCTGTTAAAGATGCATAAAAACCATCTAAGCAGAGTAGACTGATTTGATAAAGAGCTCTACACAGGTATACCTGGTAATGGCTATAACTCAATTGATAACACAGACTCGGTCTTCAAAAGAATAGCTCGATCGTTTATTGTTTGTATCAGCTTATATACGTTTACAGAAGTTTAGAAAAAATAGGTTACGTCATACAATGACAAAATATGATGAGTATGCATTATAGACAGTTTTGAGATGAATAATTAGTGAGCTTTAAGAGAGTTACAGAAGATAAGAACTTGTACACTCTGTCTTACATATGGCTTGGTGGTCTTATCTAAGAAAACAAGGACAAATAGAAGAATGTGCTTAGCTGTGCTCCTCTTCACTGAATAAACTGTTACATAGCTAATAAGTCAGAATAGACATGATCAAATATGGCTTCTTTAGATACAATATGGCGGAAGCTACATAGTACCTATGATGTCTTCTTTAACAACCCCTGCTGTAGAGGAATTGTGTCCCATTATGGCGACCATTATTCACAAAAAAAGTACCTCTCATTAACGTCAGTCACATGCAAGTCTCTTTCTGTCTGTTCATTTCCAGACAGACTGTTTCACCTAGATCTCTTTCCACATTCTTCACTCGGCCTGCCTTGCTCGTGTCCTGGTCTATGGGACTTTCCGGTCTATCAGTCTTCACAATGTTCTACCTTTCTCTTTTCTCATTTCCCCGGTCCTCAGATCTTATTATCTACTATAGTCACTTCATACATAATATACCTATTTAAAAACAGTCTGCTAACTTTGGGACCTAAGGTTTACTACCCCCAAACTCTGGGATTAACTGAATTGTCACCCCACCAGGAAGAAATACTCTTATCTCCCCATGGGACTTCTCCCCATTTGGTTCAGTCTCCGCATTAATCCCACTTGCACCAGACTAACTGCATGTCAACCGTTAAACACATTTACCGTATATACTCGTGTATAAGCCGAGTTTTTCAGCCCAAAAATTGGGCTGAAAAGTCTCCCCCTCGGCTTATACACGGGTCAATACGGTAGGGGCTGTGTCCAGGGCTGGGGAGGCTGGAGGAGGCGGTAGGAGGTAGCTGAATGAGCGGCCCGTCACGTGGGGCCGCTCATTACATATGCACTGCTTCCCCTGTCAATCAGCGGCAGGGGGAAGCAGTGCATAACTAAATATATCCCCCCAAATGCTGGCACTTGCCCCCCCTGCTTGTAAGGCCCCCCCCCGGCTGCTATTATTACCATCCTCTGTCTTCATCGCGCGCGCAGGTCCCTCCGTGCTCCCATCCTGCTAGCATCCGGGGTCATGTGACCGGCCGGTCGCATGACGTCATCGCTATGCGACGGCCGGGGACCCCGGATGACGCCGGGAGCATGGAGGACGGGAGCACCGAGTCACCTGCGCGCGCGATGAAGAAGACAGAGGATGGTAAGTTAAGCAGCCGGGGGGGGGGGCTTACAAGCAGGGGGGCAAGTGCCAGCATTTGGGGGCTGCCTGTATACACCTTTGGGGCTGGGGCTGCCTGTATATACCACCTCTGGGGCTGCCTGTATATACCACCTCTGGGGCTGCCTGTATATACCACCTCTGGGGCTGCCTGTATACACCACTGGGGCTGCCTGTATATACCACCACTGGGGCTGCCTGTATACACCTTTGGGGCTGGGGCTGCCTGTATATACCACCTCTGGGGCTGCCTGTATATACCACCTCTGGGGCTGCCTGTATATACCACCTCTGGGGCTGCCTGTATATACCACCTCTGGGGCTGCCTGTATACACCACTGGGGCTGCCTGTATATACCACCACTGGGGCTGCCTGTATACACCTTTGGGGCTGGGGCTGCCTGTATATACCACCTCTGGGGCTGCCTGTATATACCACCTCTGGGGCTGCCTGTATATACCACCTCTGGGGCTGCCTGTATATACCACCACTGGGGCTGCCTGTATACATCTTTGGGGCTGGGGCTGCCTGTATATACCACCTCTGGGGCTGCCTGTATATACCACCTCTGGGGCTGCCTTTATATACCACCTCTGGGGCTGCCTGTATATACCACCACTGGGGCTGCCTGTATACACCTTTGGGGCTGGGGCTGCTGTATACACCTCTGAGGCTGCCTGTATATACCACCACTGGGGCTGCCTGTATACACCTTTGGGGCTGCCTGTATATATCACCACTGGGGCTGCTGTATACTACCACTGGGGAGGCTGCTGTATACACCACTGGGGAGGCCTGTATACCACTGGGGAGGTTGCTGTATACACCACTGGAGAGGCTGCTGTATACTACCACTGGGGAGGCCTGTATACCACCGGGGAGGCTGCTGTATACTACAACTGGGGAGGCCTGTATACCTGTGCTGGGGTCCACCCTCGGCTTATACACGAGTCAATAGGTTTTCCCAGGTTTTGGGGCAAAAGTAGGGGGGTCGGCTTATACACGGGTCGGCTTATACACGAGTATATACGGTAACCACAATGGAAATAGTGAATCACATTGTGATACATCACATTGACTTTGAAGTGATGTAGATAGCACTTCCAACACCTTGCATAAAGGTGGGGGAATGTGAGATGGGTCCTCTAAAAGCAGTAAGCTAAATATGTCTCTCTGTGTTACATTTTGCAGAGACATGTTATGGATGGAAAATGTAATCAAGGTGGTTGAGGCTGAATGAAAACGAAAAGGGAAAATGAAAAACAACAATCAGCGAGTGTCACTGGAGAGAACCTGCACAGTATTCACATATATAGTCTGCAGAACACTGGTGTAGCATTGGTATTACCATTATTTAATTACTGTATGGTGGTAATATCAGTCCTAATACAGAACTTTTGGCTAAAAGGGTTGTCCAGGATTGAGGTTATAGTCTGCATCACTCTATGTGCTGGCACGGAAGCCATCCGGTCATGGCCATTCCGAATTGACATACCTAGCCTCACTCAAATCAATTGAATTGAGCGAGGCACCAGCTTCAGAGAAACCTGACCAAACAAGATGCAGGCGCTGTGAGGATTTAGAAGTCTTAAATCATAGCAAGTAGAGTAAAAGATACCCCATTGGGGTTTCAGGTGCAGGGACAGTATGGACCATTGTGCTTTCAAATGCCAGAGCTGAATTTCAGTTTCAGCTCTTCCCTGATAAGACATGATAATAGAGCCAGCTCACGTGAAATGCAGACAAATCTGGACATACTTGGGCAACATTAAATAAATTGAAAAGTTGATATATTACCTACCAGTAAATCATAACTCAATGAAACAAAAACTGTTCAGTAAGCAAACTGGAAAATCAATTACAAAATCAGAGAATAAGCAGTTTCACCATCACAGGGTTGCCAACCTGAATTTCTCTTTATTTTTGACAATTACTTAAAAAAATTACAGACTGCGTACATTTATTATGGACAGACTAGAAAATAGCAATGATAATGAATGATCAATGTTTTAAGCAATATACATCAATAGCTCCATATTTTGATGTAAATTATTCACCTGAATTCACAGTGAGCTATAAAATGATGATAATTGTCAAACAAAAATGTGTATATTTTTTTCAGGAAAACCGAAAAGTTGCCTAGAATTTGCACATTGTCCAAAATTTTACATAGAATTTGCAACTTAGAATCAATATTGCAACTAGTGTTAAAATAAAGACAACCAAGGGGATACGTTTTGGCCAAAGCCTAATTGGAGTTTTAAATTATCATGGAAAAGTCCAATGGAGACTACATAGCTAGAAATTTCCATCTTTTTCTTATAACACTTTCACACTCTCATGGCAACTGAAATAAAAGGTCCCAGAAAAACTATTCCCGACTTCAAAATCATCCAATACTCTTGAATACTATAAACAAAAAAAAAGGCATGACCATGGAGCATGCACATACATTTCATTTATTGCACACATGTCTAAGTGGCACAATGCTTACGGAAGAATACAAATTTAAAGTGAGACTTTTCTTATGTTGCTGAGTTCTACCAGCCCTATGGCATTTTTATTTTCTTTGATCCTCATGTGGATTCTCTAGCATTGTCCACTAATAGAGATGAGTGGATCCATGGACGTCTGGGCTCTGGGGCTTCAGCCGGACTTTATATAAAGTTATATTCTGGACCTGAACTTGACCCAAACCTCCTTAGGAGTACTGATTGGGCAGTTCAGCTTTCCACCCACATACAGCCAGCCTTAAACAAAGCACTTCTGGGAGAGGGATGGTGAGGCTTTATCATTTTTTTGGGGTGCACACTACATCTGATATTGCTGATTCTACCCCAGGGTGGCCATTTAAACACTGCAAGTGGCCTCCACTGGTCCGAGCAGTGAGTGTACCCGAGCACAGGGATGCACACTCCAGTGGCTTGCAGATGTAAAGCACCTGAACTCTGAATTTGAACACTAACTTTTATGTATAGTCTGTGTTTGGTACGAACTCCGAACTTTAAAGTTCAGGTCCGCTCATCTCTACCCACTAATTCTTACTCCTATTAAAATATTCCTGTGTCACACCACCACAGGCGTAGCTGAATTGTGAACCACTAGACCACAGGATATACCATGGAGACTGATATCAGAAACGAGCCGGATAAGAACATCAGATAAGTAAACAGGGTTTTTTAACAACAATAGGACTTGATCTTTAAGTGGAGTCCTCAGGGCCAGAGCCCCAGGGTTCTCCTAAGGTAGCAACAAGGAGCGGCTCCCAAAAGACAGAGATTGTCCGAGCACAGCCAGAGAGGATCCAATGAACCAGCAATCTGTGTGTCCAACCCAACGCAGAACAGAACCCAGAAACCAGGGGACCGGAGAAAAGGCTAGGACAAGATTTGATGTTGCAGGAAGGATCCGGGTGGTTGCTAGGCACCGGCGTGAACAGTACGGATCTGAAGATGAGTTAGGCAGGAGTAGGGATCCAGCACAGAAAGCAAAGATACAAGGTGTTAGACAGTCAAAGACACAAGAACACGCAAGCGCTTCTTAGGGACCTGAGCTGACAACTAAACTAATAGTGAAGTTGCCCAGGCACCTCCCATATTAAGTGAGGGCCTTAAAAATCCACCTGCCTCTCAGCAATTGGCTGAGAGGTGGTGTTGGAAAAAGGGTGTACTGGCCCTTTAAATTTACTGTGTGCCCTATGCGCGTTCTCCCCACAACCAGGAAGTGAGGAGGCAGGGGAGAAGCGCCAAGGAGCTGTTGCGACCAGAGAGGATGTCTTGGGATCGTGGGCCTGGTAAGTATGCCTGTGGGGCACAGAAGGATATCGGCAGCCAGATGGGACTCGATCCCCCTGCACCCCGAACTGGGGTCCCATCGACCGCAGGGTTACATCCTGTCTCCATTCTAGCAATCTCTATATTCCAACTAATAAGTTCAACTGGCTTGTGTATGCAACCTAACGTTATGGCCATTGTTGTCCACCAAGGCTCTGTCCAATTGTCTCTAGCCGTTGCTCTATGCCCTGCTCTACTTGCCCCACTGGCTAGTGATGCGTGGTTGTTTTACATATTAAGCTTCTGTGCGAGTTTATAAAGATGGAAATGTTAATTGATGCTTATAACATTAGAAGAACAGGATGAAAATGTCTATCTGTACCATAAAATGCACCACATTAAATGTAACAGAGCAATCAATTACCCCCATATACTGTAAATGGAGACATTTTTTGCATCACTTACCAAGCAATCCTCTGGGCTGTACTGATATTATCTTGTAGAATTTACTATGTCATTAAGTACTTATTGTAAAAAGACCAATTTAAATTTGGTTTCTAGACTTCTTGTTGCTGAGGATTTCAGTACACCCAGACACTTTTCCCCCTGATTAAATTATTCTGCATGGGTAGTACCAGGGAATGTTCTCACTGACACAGTCATTATTCTTTACTCCATTTGTCCCTGTACATTTCATTCAGTAAATACTTTGTGTGGACTCTTTTATCTGTAGTGCATAACGAATTTTTTAACTGCAATTGCAAGAAAATGCCAGGGGCATCACAAGGTGTCTGACATTTATTGTTCTCTTTATTCATTGTGTTGGTGTGATAGGTGCTGTTGAGATTTGTGTTGCTGTTGGAATAGTTATGGACACTAGTCTTGTCAAATCTTTAAAGAGGTTGTCCACTATTCGGTCATTCAATTCTGATTCCACTTGTTTCACCAAGGTAAAATAAGAGCCTGTACTGCACCTCTTATACTGCTGCCGTTCCAGTGGTGTCGATAATCACGCTTCAAGGTGCACATGACTTTTTGTGATGTCATGCAAGCTCTGTGTCCAATCACTGCCTGCTTCTCTCTTCCCAATCTTAGACCAAAGGAACAATCAACAAGACGTAAATGGCAACTGTGACAGGGTCTTTTATTGTAATTTAGAGAAACAAGTGGAATTAGGAAGGGTTTGTCCCTAGCAGTGTACAACCTTACTAAGATACCTTCATGATGTTCTGGTGGGTGGAACTAGCAGAAAAGATGACCGGGAGTCTTAACTGGTATCACGACATGATCAAGACATCTTCTCCCACAGAGAAAGTCTTTGGAATAAAAGGATCAGAACAAGGAAGCTGCAAAAGAGTACAGTTACCATATCTTACTAACCTCAATAATTATCATACTGGTGTATTCACCAATAGAGATGAGTGAACCATCTGAAGTTCGAGTTTGGTTCGCCAAAATTCCAGATGTTCAATAAATAGTTCAGCGAACAGTTTGCTGAACTTCTGAACCCCATTCAAATCAATGGGAGGCAAAATAGAAAGCATACAAAACACTTTCAAAGGGGCCAAAAGCTGCCAAATTTAGCTCTAGCCATTTTACAGTGGAGCTCCACTGTTTCGGCACAGCTATCGGCTTCTGGACTGTTATTCACCAAGCTTTAGTGCCACTGCCACCCTGCTTCTGGGACCAACATTTAACCTTGTACAAGTTCACTGCTTTACCCCATGATTGGTTAAAGTCAGACTTAGCCATGCCCACCCTCTCTGCCAGCATCTTTGATTGGTTGCCAATATAGTAAGCAAACAGACATCTGTAAAATGCTGCCACTGGCAAAAGCCAATCACAGAAGCTCATACTCTGTAAGAGCGTCTGTGATTGGCTGTTACAGTCAGACTGCATGTCCACAATCTGGACGGTGATTGTGCTTGGTTGTCATACACATTAGGGTATGGTAACCCAACTGCTGTCATAATGTGTAAAATAAATAAATAATGGAAAAAATGCATAAGGATTCGCTGTATTTTTCAGTTTCAGCACAGATAAAGTGGACAGCCATGAGTTGCCACTCTCAGCTGCCTAATTTTTACCTTGGTTGGAAAAAATGTGTATGGCTTCACCCTATTTTTATTTGCCAGCCAAGGTAAAATTAGGCAGCTGGGAGCTGGTATTCTAAGCGGGGTGTTTTCTCTCTGTGTTGTGTCTTCTTTACTATTTACTTGAGAATCCTATTGGCCAGGTCTAACATTGGTTCGACGTCATGAATATCGAGCTTAATGCTAGATGGCAATAGAAAGCTGTTATTAACCCCTTATTAACCCAGTTTGCCACCGCGCAAGGGCAACTGGAAGAGCTCCTTTCTGAATGCGCCGATTTCTGGGGCAGCTGCGGGCTGCTATTCTATAGTGTGGGGGGCCCATAACGATGGGCCCCCACCCCAGTGAGAATACCAGCCCCCAGCTGCCTAGTTTTACCTTGGCTGGCAAATAAAAATATGGTGAAGCCCTATGCATTTTTTTTCCAGCCAAGGGGTAAAAATATGTGGCTGAGGGAGGTAGCTCGCAGCTGTCCACTTTATCTGTGCTGAGAATGAAAAATACAGCAAAGCCTCACATATTTTTTTCCATTATATATTTAATTTACACCCTATGATGGCAGGTTGGTTGACATACACTAATGTCAATCAAGCACAGACACAGTCCAGATTGTGATAATGCAGTATGATTGCAACAGCAAATCACAGACGCTCTCACAGAGAGTGAGCTTCTGTGATTGGCTGTTGCCGGCCAATGCAGTGAATGTACAGGAAGCGTAATGGGTGGCCCCAGAAGTAAGTGAGTGGGAGAGTGGGAAACTATGAGCCGCCCATGAAACAAGCAGTGGGAAATTGGTAAGATCGATCTCTGTGTGTGTCTTGTATTTGAGCTGTGTTTGGCAGCTTTTGGACACCTTTGAAGGTGTTTTCTATGTGTTTGATGTTGCCTGCCATTGATTTCAAAGGGGTTCTGGGGTATGGCGCACTGTTTGGTAAACAATTCGGCGAACATCCTGCTATTCGGCGAACCGAACCAAATCCAAATACTTAGGTGTTTGCTCATTTCTATCCTTAATGGGTTAGTCATTGGATGGTATATCAATAAGGCAGATGTGTCATTTTAATAAAGACTATCACTGTTTATTAGCTGCAAGGGAAGGGAAGTAATTCTATAACTAATTAGACTGGTCAATGTGTGGTTGACAGGAGAACTGGAATATCTTCTTCAGATAATATACAAGGCTACAGGCTTTTTCTTGTATTTTGTAGCATTCGTGTAATCATGAAATGCAGCATGAACAGATGTTGTAAGTAGCTAGTTTGGCTCTCGTACACTAAGACAAAACACATCTTTATCTTAAGAGTGGTTACATCTCAAGTATCTCCTGGGGAATTTGACTTGACACAAGCTGTTTAGACTGATCTTTTTTCCACCGTTAACCGTCATTTTGTATTCTGCATAGCGAAAGAACAAATACTCTAACAGAATCTGTATTTATGAAAACGGCAAGTGTAACATGACCCCTTAAGAGTTCCTGAGACGGTAATTTAAAGGAAATGAGCTGCATATTTTATATATACAGTTGGCATACAGCTTTGTGTACTCGGTATATTTTATATTCTTATTTGTCCTTTTCTTTTTGACCCGTGAGCTGGATAGTGGAAGTCAGAACAATCAGCAAACTCACATGCCGCATATCTCACCGTGATCCGTAACTGCCTGCACTTGAATGTTGAATGCATGGCATTCATCTGAAGCCTCTAGGGAGAAGATGTTCTGAAGGAAGTGGGAAAATATTCACAATATTTTAATTTGACGGCATTGCGACATTATGATCTGTGCCAAAGACTCATTTTAATGCTAAACAGAAAGAAAGGTTTGGGCTAAAAAATGTTCTCAAATACAATACATTATTCATGGTATTGTAGTTTGTTTGTACAGTATGTATTAAATATATATATTCTTCTATCTGCAGTATTCAGGATTGTGGACACAAACCACAAATTGTGCTTCATTCCTGCACCTGTCTAGCGTTCAATGACAAGTCTGTTTTTCTTATTAATGACATCATAGGGACACAATCTGGAAACTGCAAAACCATTGGCTGGCTACCCTAGTGATGTCACTATGAATGTAACAACCCAGAGATTAGCATTACAATCACCTAATGGATTACAATCACCTATGGATTCTACTGTAGCACATACAGAGAGAACAACAGGCGCAAAAACTAAAGTATAACAAGTTTGTTGCTAAAATTATTATTTTGCAGTTTTGAAAAAAAATCCTAGAAAATCCTCAAGGCTGGACGTTATGGAGAAAATGTTTAAAGTAAAATACATGTATATTTTCTTATCATGTGTTATTTGACCTGGCATCAGGGAACAGAAAATACACTTATATTTTTTATGATATCTTCATTGGAGTTCACAATCAAATTTCCATATGTTAAGCATTCACACATTTTAGGAGAAATTTTATAGGAAACCATTTAAACTAACCAAACTTTTTCGAGTGTGGGAGGAAATCAGACTTCCTGAAGGAAACCCACACAAACATGAGAAAGGCTTATGACCTTCATGTGGATGTTGCTTGAGTTTTGATTCAAGTTTATGCAACCGCTAAGTCATTATATGCATTACCTTCATCCTTGTCTAAATTATCTTTATGACTGCTCTGTGGAAATGGATGGTATAGATGAAACCCACAGCTGAAGCCAAGTGCAGGGAGAGCATGTTGTAGGCACTGTATTGTCTATTGGGTGGAAAAAAGGGTATCCAAAGGCAAGGATTTCCAGCGAGCAGAGAGGAAGGGAATCCCAGGTGTATTGTCAAAAAAGCTTGACTTAATAATCTATAGGTTACCTAAAACAACACGCAAAACTCCCCACACCCCATAAAAACTGGTGCATTTTGGCAACAATGCAATAGTCTTTGCTTTTGGATACAGCTTTGCTTGGCTTGAACCGGGTTGTCTATCTGTGCTGGAGCTTCTATCTGAACATCCATGTGGGTGGGCTGAATATTCCTTTGCTTTCTGTGTAAATATGTGGGTGCACAAGCTCTATAGAGTTATTTATGATTATTATTATTATTATATTTATTATTATTATTATTATTATATCAGCTAATTTACCCTCTTCTTCCTAAACTTTTCAATTTTAACCACACTGATCGACTACGGTATTAGATTATCAGAATGCATCAATGCTATTTGGATAACGTTATGCTCTTAGATATAACATGCTTAACATCAGAGGTTCCCAACCTTTTTCACCTTGAGAGCAACATTCAACTTTGAAAGAGGGTCATGAGCTACATTCAGCCCTGAGAGAGGGTCATGAGCCACATCTGGCTCCTGTCATCCTCACAGTAGTAACACCCAAAGCTCCCATTATATTGGCAGTCCAAGCTTTTCCCCAAAAAATCATAGAGATCGTATACCAAGATTCAGGGGGTTATACCCCATTCAAATCTGCTCTTCTGTGTGGGGCTATTTACAAAATTCACCATCTGGAGACCTTCCTTTTGCAAGACCTGGTGCTTATGCACCAAGGTGGAAGACAGTCACAATCAACACACATGGCCCCTCAAGCTACGTGTCACTCCTGAGATACAGGTTGGAGACCCCTGTTCTATATGGTCCATATTTATTATTTCTTTTTTTAAATCATATAGTTTTTATTGAAACTTTTCAACACTTTAACATGTCCGTATCAAAATACAGTACTGATACAAAAATAGAAATTACAGGATAATTCTTTCGTTACCGTCTACTTAACTATTAACAGACCCCAACCCCCTCCCCCACCCACGCATACGCCAACTACAAGTGCTCTTCAATAATCGTCCCATACAAAGAAGGGACGTAGATTCGGGACATTGCAAAAATGGCGTTACTACCCTTAGGATTAACTCAGTAACATTCTATATCAGCCTTATTCTATCCCTAAGCAACTTGAATGAGGCTATACCAGAGAAGTCCAACCAGCTACCCCATAGTTTTTCAAAGTATCCAGATCGTCCTCTCTTTAAATATATATGTTTCTCCATAAGAATATTGGGGTTTAATCTACATATAAATTCTTTACGCGATGGAATCTTATCAGATATACAGTGAGTATGCAAATAGAGTCTGTGGAGCCTCGGTTAGGAGTCTCAAACACAGGACTAGCCAGTTATCCCACCAGGGAAGGACCCAGCCAAGGGGTGGCTCCTTGCGGAGAACACCATAACCACCATATTAAGTGGCCCTTTTATGGTGGTTATGGTGTTCTCCGCAAGGAGCCACCCCTTGGCTGGGTCCTTCCCTGGAGGCATATCTGGCTAGTCCTGTGTTTGATTCTCCTAACCGAGGCTCCACAGACTCTATTTGCATACTCATAATTCCCAGGGGGCAATGTGCCTAGGAATTCACTGTGTTGAGCGCTTTGGCCAGCTGCCCGCAGTGTTTTCTTGGACTGGTCTCCCTGAGATCAGTGAACGCTTTGTGATGCAGATATCCAGTGAGACATAATTAACTTCCTGACCACAAATAGCATTCTTGTGATGGAGAGTTTAAGAGTGTCATCTCCGTTCAGTGTGCCCACTTCCCCCAGTCTACATGTAATTGGGTCTCTTGGAATCATTACATCCGTCACCACTTGTATCATAATAATAACTCTGATCCAAAAAGCTTGAAGACGGGGACACGACCACAGCATATATATGATATCCGCGTCTTCAGTCATGCACTTAGGGCATCTAAAATCCTCCCACAGCTGTAGGTCACACAACCATTTAAGCGTCCTGTGCACTCTATACATTATATAGTTGTGTTAATCATCTAGGCTCGCTAAGTGACAATTTAGGAACCATCTGTAAAATCTCTTCCACCTCTCCTCCAAGACTGGTCCCAATTGTTCCTCCCACCTAGTTAGAGCAGTCATAGGGTGCTTAGATAGGCACATTTGCCGGAGATTCTTGTATACAAGGGATATTAATCCCTTAGTGGTTGTACGTGAGCCGAGTATAGCAACAGTGCTGTCTTGTTGAATAGCAATTGGGGATTTGCGAACTTGCATATCAAATGCGTGTCTTAGTTGTAAATATTGATAAAGCATAGTATGTTTTAATGGGAATTCCTTTAGAAGATCTTCGAAGGATTTGAAAACGTCTCTGGTGAGCAATTGTGACAACCACTGGATCCCTATCCTCCTCCACTGCGCAAACCCTTAAGAGGTAACAGCTCAGGCAAATTGGGATATCCCATATGGGGGAGTATACCGTGTGTGCCGTGATACCCCGAATTTGCTTGAATTTATCCTAAATTTTGACCATCAACAATATGGTGGGGCTTCTGGAGGTGTGAGAACGCAACACTTCTGCCTCCAAATTAAAAATCAACGACCCATGACCCACTAAATACCCGAGTATCCTGTCGGCTGAGTCATCAGGCCTACAGTCAATTCTTCCTGCAAGGTGTTGGCATTGAGCCGATAAGTAATATAGCCAGGGATTGGGCAGAGCCAGTCCTCCCTCATCCTTAGGTCTCTGTAGGTGTTCAAGCTTAATTGTGCATGCCTCTGTTGCCATATAAATTCCCTAAAGACGGCATTGATCTTATAGAATCTTTTCTGAGACAACCACATGGGGGCATTGTGAAGAACATACAAAAGTTGAGGCCAAATTTTTATTTCATTTTACATCTCACAATAAATTGTTCTGATTCAAAATTCTCTCCTAAAATTGAGCCAAAATTTGACAAAAACGTTTTTCCACAATGTAGGTATTGCATTCTTTTTTAGAATCATTTATTAAAGGCAAAGGTTAAAATTGGGAAAATTAGTGGTGCTAATCTAAAATTCACCAACTAACATCTCAAATGTTAGTGATTTAGTCATCTGTACTTCAGAGAAAATAAATACTTGACTAATTTAAAACATCACTTCAAGGGTTGATTTTACTGCTGGTAGTTTTGCCACTAATCTAAGTTCACTGTACTTAGTCTCACATTTACCAGCTACCATATTCATCTTTTACCAGCACCATTCTGAACAATTTTCAGCAGCTTGTGACCTGCAGGATCATTTCAGAGCTAGCTGGGTGATCCAGAAGTCACAACTTACAAAGCCAGAACAAGGCTCATACGCTCCTACAGAGCATGTGACCACTCCTCTGGCTTCCTGTCATCAGATGTTGTGGTCAAAAGTTGGCGGATCAGGACTGGAGCAGCACCATGATGAACTGAATTCGGCAGCTGTTAAGTATAATACCAGGCTCAGGAATCTTACCAGTGCTGAAGCAAAAATAAGCCTGAGGTGGTACTTTAAGAGGCCACTTTTCAGGTGTCTTGTTCTGAAATGGGTAATTTTACATATACTAGATGGTGGGCCGATTCTAACGCATCAGGTATTCTAGAATATGTATGTTGTTGACATACTGTAACTGACAGAACTTGTTCAGTTAATGTGAGTGAACTACATACATATATATATATGTATATATATATACAGTATATAGCAGCACTATAGTATATGGCGGTACATTACAGCACATGTATAGGAGCACTATAATATATGACAGTACATTATAGTGCATGTATAGCAGAACTATAGTATATGGCGGTACATTACAGTAAATGTATTGCAGCGGTATAGTATATGGCGGTACATTATAGCACATGTATAGCAGCACTATAGTATATGGCGGTACATTACAGCACATGTATAGCAGCACTATAGTATATGGCGGTACATTATAGTACATGTATAGCAGCACTATTGTATATGGTGGTACATTACAGCACATGTATAGCAGCACTATAGTATATGGCGGTACATTACAGCACATGTATAGCAGCACTATAGTATATGGTGGTACATTACAGCACATGTATAGCAGCGCTATGGTATATGGCGATACTCTGCTCCCAGCGGCCCACCTGCTCCTCCTGGCTCCTCCACAGTTAAAGTAAAAATAAAAAAATCCTCACCTGTCCACCGGCTCGCTCCACCTCTGTCTTCTAGGTCAAACAGGCCTTTAAGACCTGTCACTGCCTGGGAAACTGATCAGCTCATTGGTCACATGACCGCTAACTGCCGGGGCGGCAGGATGGAGCAGGGCGGCAGGATTGAGCAGGGGGGCAGGATGGTGACGGCGGGGGGGGGCAGGATGGTGGCAGGGCGAGGCAGGATGGAGGGAGCCGGGCAGCATGGAGCGAGACGGGCAGCATGGAGCAAGCCCAGCAGCATGGAGCGAGCGGGGCAGGATGGAGCGTGCGGGGTAGGATGGAGCGAGCGGGGCAGGATGGAACGAGCGGGGCAGGATGGAGCCTGGGGGTCAGGATGGAGCCCAGGGGGGGAGGCAGGATGGAGCCGGGGGAAGGGCAGGATGGAGCCAGGGGAAGGGCAGGATGGAGCCGGGGGAAGGGCAGGATGGAGCCGGCGGGGCAGGTTGGAGCCGGGGGGGGCAGGATGGAGACGGTGGGGGGGAAGGATGGAGCCGGCAGGGGGGGGGGCAGGATGGCACCGGTGGGGGGGAGGCAGGATGGAGCCAGGGGGGCAACATAGAGCCTGGGGGGGCAGGATGGAGTGATCAGGGCAGGATGGAGCTGGGGGGAGGGCAGGATGGTGCCGGTGGGGCAGAATGGAGCCGGCGGGGCAGAATGGAATCGGGGGGGCAGGATGGAGCCAGGGGGACAGGATGGAGCCAGCGGGGGGGGCAGGATGGAGCCGGGGGGGGCAGGATGGAGCCGCAGGGGGGCAGGATGGAGCGATCAGGGCAGGATGGAGCCGGGGGGGTAGGATGGAGCCAGCGTTGCAGAATGGAGCCGGGAGGGCAGGATGGAGCAAGGGGGGCAGGATGGAGCCGGCAGGGCAGGATGGAGCCAGCGAAGGGGGGGCGAGATGGAGTGATCAGGGCAAGATGGAGCCGGGGGGGGCAGAATGGAGCTGGCGGGGGGGCAAGATGGAGCCGGCGGGGGGGCAGGATGGACCTGGGGGGGGCTGGATGGAGCTGGCAGGGCAGGATGGAGCCGGCGGGGCAGGATGGAGCCGGCGGAGGGGGGGCAGGATGGAGCCGGCAGGGCAGGATGGAGCTGACGGAGGGGGGGCAGGATGGAGCCGGCGGGGGAAGGTGAGGCAGGATGAAGCCGGTGGGTCAGGATGGAGCGATCGGAGCAAAATGTAGCCGGGGGGCAGGATGAAGGCAGGGGGGCAGAATGGAGCGAGCGGAGCCGGGGGGCAGGATGGAGTGATCGGGGCACAGCTGTAGCCGTGTTCTGCTCTGACCTTGCATAATGTCAGAATGACATCAGAGTTCGGCGCTGTGATTGGCCCGCTCGCGGTCATGTGATATGTGACGCGCATATCACATGACCGCGAGCGGGCCAATCACAGTGCCGAACGCCGATGTCATTCTGACATCATGCAAGGTCTTAGCAGGACAGGGCCTGATACTGCTACCGGTCACCGATCACTCGGCGGAGAGGTAAGTATAAGAATCTTTATTATTTTTAGTACATTTGTGTTTCTTTTATATTTGATTTCACAGTGCATAATGTACTGCGAAATCAAATCACTAAGGAGCAGGGGGGCCGTGGGGAGCGGGTGCGCGGGCAGGACAGGAGGAGCGGGGGGGAAAGCACGGGCAGGAAAGAGGAGCGGGGTATGGAGCGCGGGCAGGACAGAAGAAGTGGGAGGGAGAGTGCAGGCAAGGCAGAGGAGCGGGGTATGGAGCGCGGGCAGGACAGGAGGAGTGGGAGGGAGAGCGCGGGCAGGGCAGTGGAGCGGGGTATGGAGCGCGGGCAGGCCACTGTCGGCCTTTACCCGTGTGCAAATTGGCGCGGAATTTGAACTTTGAATGAGCGGCCTCTGTCTGGCGCGCGATTTCTGTGACCGACAGACGCCTTAGACAATTATATAGTAGATATATAATCAGGGGCTTAACTACAATAGGTGCAGGAGTTGCAAACGCACCTGGGCACTGGAGCCTACTGGGACCAAAAGGTCCCTAAGGCCTTTATAAAAAGATCAATACTACTAATGATTTGTAACAATTGGGGGTCCTGTTGGAGCTTTTGCATTGAGGCCTGAATTTCAAGTAACGCCAATGCATCTGGTGGCATGTATTGCAATTCTAATACAAAATTAATCTATTAATATTTGTTCTGCAGCTTTTGGATCAATTGATCAATATCCGGATTTACAAATTACAATTACTTTGCGTTGTGCTGGGGTGTCCTTCGTTTTGATAAGGAAGTGCAGAATTTAAACTAAGCATCTTAAAGCAAGTATGAACAGGGTTGTAGAATGACTTAGATTTTTTTCTATACATTTTTGTCGGTTTTGTAAAGCACCTATAGTGAATAATTATGTTGATAAAGAACATGCAAATTGCTTATAGTTTAGTAAAAGTTAATATTTCTGTATGGTTGCTGTCTTATTGTTTAGGCTGGCTTCACACTACAGTTTTTCCCTGATCAGTGTCCATCAGTGTTTGGGTGCCAAAACCAGGAATGTCTCCAAAACTCAGAACAGTCAATCTTTCAATTATAGTTTTATCTGCAAGTTCCTCTCCTGGTTCCTCTCCTGGTTTTGGCACCCAAACACTGATGGACACTGATCAGTGAAAAACTGCAGTGTGAAGTCAGCCTTAGTGGTGTATTGGACTTGTCATGCCATGGGTTAATACTTATGACATTATAGTAAAACTGAATTCGGCAATGGCATATTAATCAGCATATGACTAATTTCCTTGAAACCAAATACTAATTCAGACGGTTTGATGTTGTAGGAGGTTTGTTTATATGGTTGGATCACAGCCTACAGTTTTTTTTTAACTAGAAAATATTACATAAAAGAAATGCTATTTAGATAGATAAGAACATTATTAAAGCCAACTAGACATCATGAGACAACCAGTTATACTTTATTATCTATCTGGTAATTAGTTTTTTTTTCTTCCTATCCTCCTAATAAACTATGGGATACATAATAGACATGGATCATATTTTATAATACTTTAGCTTTATGCTCCATTTTATTGAAGCATAAGTCAATAAATAGTCAGGGTGTGTGGTTAGTGATGGGCGAATCCTAAATTACTCGGAATCGCTTGACTCTAGCGAGTCTGAGCCCAGGACTCGCTACTCTTTGCGAGTCTAGCGAGTCCAATGTTAATGAATGGGGAAGCGAGTAATAGCGAGTAGTGTGAGATTTACAAATCGCAGATGTGTCTCGGAAGCTTCAGCCTGAAGCAATCCTAGTTTTGTCATTTATTTGCATTGGACTCGTTTACTTTGCAACTGTAATCGCTGGGAAACTCGCACAGATAAGAGTCCTGTCTTCTCTGTGCTGGCTGCCACAGCTCCAGGGTCCTAGAGCCCGCCTGCTGCCTGATGTAGCAGTGCTGAGATTGTTCTCAGTCTGCTCATTCCCTGTGTACAGACATGAATGTCTGTGCACAGAGATGATGTAGCAGAGCTGAGATTGTTCTCAGTCTGCTCATTCCCTGTGCATAGAGATCTATATCTATGAACAGGGGATGTAGCAGAGAGGACATCGCGTTTTGGACTGCGTCGGACGGAAGAGGATTTTTTTAATTAAAGATGGAGTCCCTAATGGCTTTTTTTTTATTTCTGATAAAAAAGTTTCTTTGTGTTGTGTTTTTTTTAAAACAATTTAATAGAAATTCATGGCGGTCATGTCTAATATTGGCGTGACCGCCATAAATTTCGGGCTTAGGGCCAGCTGATAATACAAAGCTGGCCCTAACCTCTTTATTACCCAGCGTGCCATCGCTACCAGGGCCGCTGGAAGAGCGGGGTTCAGCGCCAGAGGATGGCGCTTCAATGAACGCGCCATCTTCTGGGGCGGCTGCGGGCTGCAATTTGCAGCGGGGGGTGCCCAGAAAGCTTGGGCATCCCTGCGCTGCGGATTCCAGCCCCCAGCTGCTTAGCTGTACCTGGCTAGACATAGAAATTGCGGGGAGCCCCACGCATTTTTTTAAAATTATTTCATGAAATTCTGAGATTCTGACTCTGACTCTGAGACTCTGACTCTGAGACTCTGACTCTGAGACTCTGACTCTGAAATTCATGAAATAATAAAAAAAAATGCGTGGGGCTCCGCGCAATTTCTATGTCTAGCCAGGTACAGCTAAGCAGCTGGGGGCTGGAATCCACAGCGCAGGGATGCCCAAGCTTTCTGGGCACCCCCCGCTGCAAATTGCAGCCCGCAGCCACCCCAGAAGATGGCGCGTTCATTGAAGCGGCATCCTCTGGCGCTGAACCCCGCTCTTCCAGCGGCCCTGGTGGCGGTAGCACGCTGGGTAATAAAGGGGTTAATACCAGCTTTGTTATACAAGCTGGTATTAAGCCCGAGATTCTTAATGTCAGGCCACGTTTGACCCAGCCACTAAGAATCTCCAATAAAGGGTTAAAAAAACACAACACAGAGAAAATTTTTTATTTGAAATAAAAAAAAAGCCATTAGGGACTCCATCTTTAATTAAAAAAATCCTCTTCCGTCCGACGTAGTCCAAAACGCGATGTCCTCTCTGCTACATCCCCTGTGCATAGATATAGATGTCTATGCACAGGGAATGAGCAGACTGAGAACAATCTCAGCACTGCTACATCATGTCTGTGAGCAGGCGGGCTCTAGGACCCTGGAGCTGGCAGCCTGCACACAGAGAAGACAGCTGGACTCGGCTCGCAAAGAAACAGCAGTTACTTTGCGAGTTTCCCTGCTATCACTGGCACAGTAGCCAGTGATTACTCGCACGAGTCTAATGCAAACAATGGCAATCCCAGTTTTGTCAGCGTTTCTGACAAAACTAGGATTGATATTGATTTGCATTGGACTCGTGCGAGTAATCACTGGGAAACTCGCAGAGTACCGAGTCCTGCGAGTCCCTTACTACTCGCCGAGTAACGAGTCCTAGCGAGTAGATTCGCCCATCCCTATGTGTGGTATGACAATAAAGGGCGCTAAAGGAAACAAATATCACACATGACTGATAAATTAGGTGGAAGAAAGCATCAAAAAAGTAAAAAAATTAACATTCTCTGGAAATTTTTTATAATATTCATTTACGAAGCGCCATTTATTCCACAGCACTTTACAAACATCAACAACACTGCCCCCATCGGGGCTCACAATCTATGCTCCCTATCAGTATGTCTTTTGGATTTGGGAGGAAACCCAAGCCAGCATGGGGAGAACATACAATCTCCTTGCAGATATTGTCCGTGGTGGGATTTGAACCCAGGACCCCAGTGCTAACTACTGAGCCACTTTGCCATCCATTAGGCTATTGTGATGTATGTTCCATGTATAAGGTAAAATAAATGTGGGGATCACAGCTTCATGTGTCAGAAATATAAGACTATTGAGGGAATATTGCAAGTAATCTACAAATGTAAAACATGGAGTAAGTAATAAATGGTGATAAAACCCCGTTGCTGCAGTATGGAGCCCCCCAGGGAAGGGGAAAAGTGACGCATGTAAAGATGAGTGGCTCGATCTACTAAGGATGGAGTTCAAGTTGAATTTCCTTAAGTTCACAGTTTTGCATATGAATTTGAACACTTTGAAATTTAATACATGGCTCGCAAAGAAAAAAACCTTGCGTGGCACCATTTGCATCAGGGAGCTAGCCAATTTTTCTGTGGCCTCACAAGTCTACTCATCAAACCCTGGTGTTATGACTTCTTACAGATTATCATAACTTGTACAGTGGTGGTCAGTACCTGGGTCATCACAGATCAGCAGTTCCACCAGAGCACAGTTTGAACGGCAGAGTTGTATTCCACCTCCAGAGTCACTTGGTAAATCTCTCTCTACTCTAGAGTGTAATCTCTTATGGTCAGCATTAGTCTTTTTCTATAAGCCAAAAGGATTTTGGGGCCCCCTAGGCTCCAGGGCCCAGGTGCAATTGCAACCTCTGCACCTGTTGTAGTTACACCCCTGGATATGAGTTATATAGTGGCCAGAAGAAGTGTTATACTTCAAGTAAACACAACCGCTTATTGTAAAGTTACTTGAATGACATATACACATTAAGGCATCTATAGTGTAGAAAAAGGTGACAAAAACTTATCATGCTATGTCTATGTGATTCAGCCCACAGTTTAAAGCACCATTTTTAGCACTGGAATCATGCTTTTAAATTTAGGTCCCTGCTCCTGGTCTTATGCTCACCTTCTGCTGTCTTTATCTTCTATCCCCACCGCTCCGGATAGTCTTTGGTGATTTGTGACCTACCAGCAGCTCCAGTGTTTCATGGAGTGAACCAGAGGTCACTTTTTAATACATCTATACAAGAGCCTCGTTCCGGCCTCGTCCTGGCTTTCATAAACTTGTATTGAAAGCTTATGTTGTAACTTCTGACTCTCGGGCAATCAGAAATTGCAGTTACACCACTGTCCCACAGGACCGAAGCAGCATCAGTAAAATTGAATACAGCAGAGGGTGAGTATTGAGTAGGGTCAGGGACCTTAGATAAACAACACAACTCCAGCACTGACACCTCCCCTGCTGAAGCGGTGCTTTAAATATATTTAGTGTTGAAAACTGCATAATAAAATAGAAGGCTAGGATCACACTTGCATTTATTTTTTTAAATCCTGATCCGGTTTTGACCTTTCAAAAAGCTCAAAACCGCATCAGGAAACGCTCCTCATAGGAGTCCATTATAAAAACCGGACTGCATTACATGCAATCCGGTTACCGCATCTGGCTCTGCAGCCTGCGTGAAAAATCATGCGGGCTGAAGTTTTCAGAGCGGTTCTAAGCCTTGCAATGCAGTAACCGCATATACTGCCGCTGGGATAAGCAAAGTGTTAACACTGTACAAAAAGCTTTAATATTAATAATAATTGTGCCCATCATGTCTCTAGGGTGTACCCACCCCCCCTAGAGACATGCTACCTACTCAGGTGGGCATGTAATGTGTTAATATTGCCTGTACAGTAAGCCGGCTCCTGTCGGCTCTGTACAATTTTCTGAATGAAGCCGAGGCTCCACTGACAGCTGTGTGCATACTATACGTAATGTATGTATAGTAAGTGCCACTGTCCGCTGCGCTGCCCATAGATCTACTATAAAAGCCTACAGGACCTCGGACAGCGCACATACTATACGTACATTACACATCCGGAGCAATCCGGTTACTGGCTTGCTGCTTCAGCCACACATTTTGCTTGCAATAAACTATAAGGCTAGGGTCACACTTTTACAGAGAATTGCGTTCACCGCATCTGGATCTGGATGCGGTGAACGCAATTCTCTGTAAAAGTGTGACCCTAGCCTTATAGTTTATTTCTATTCTATTGATTGTTTTAAAAATAATATTCTATACTGGTTTAAATACATTGAGTTTCACTCCAGTTAAACTTGCTAAAATCCAAGACACCAATTCAGCCTTATGCTGGAGGAATTGTACACATACCGGTAGTTTAACTCATATCTTCTGGAGATGTATACTCCTCAAACTCTTCTGGTTTGAAGTTGAGACTCTAATTAACCAATTATTAGGCTTACACCTGAAACTCAATCCAGAATTGGTATTGCTTTTACTAGGCCTTGAAAAACTTCCAAGCAATTAAAGACCTATTATTGCACATATTCTTCTTACGGCAAAAAATGTTATAGCAGCTCAATGGAGAGATGCTCTTCCCCCCACAATTGATCATTTGGTCGAAACAATTGCATGTCACAAAACATATGAATACACGTTCACCCTCAGAAATAACTTATACCCTATGTATCATAAGAAATGGGCAGAATGGAACCTTCTCATGACTCCTAACTCCCCGACATAGGTCCTGACGTTGTGTAGGCCGACAATAATACCGCAATATTCTCTTTTACCTATTCAATTCATCTAAGGGCTTTCCATATCCTGGTTATAACCCCTCCCCAACCCCTGTTCTTGCTCCTCCCTTCTGTTATCTTTTTGTGATTTTAAAATCATTACAATTAAATGTTTCTATTTGCTTAGATGCCACTGGTCATTTGACCCAAATTCTAACTGTCACTATATAAATGGTCTTGTTGATAACTATATTCGCAAGTTCTAAACCCTATCCATATTGCTACATCACGTTTTGTCAACATCCTATAACTAGATGACTATACTATGATGTTTAAACACCAAATTCTATTTTGCTGAAATATGTTGGTAAAAAATTGTCTGACCTCTACATTTTATCTGTTTTCAATAAAACATTTAAATATTAAATACATTGAGTTATCATTTCTTATGAGTTGATTTATGAATTGCAGTTTATAATCTTATTTATTGCCCATCATTCTCATATATTCCAAAGATCTTTTTTCCCCAGAGAACATCCTGGTCAGACTTTTCTTCCCCTAGAAATGTGGAGCGGTTATGTTTTGTTTTGTTGTGTGTAGGCAGCATGAACTTCCCTCCCTGGAAATGATGTGTGATTCGGATGTTATGATTCCCACATCTGCACTAGTGGAGTCACACAGAAAGCCCAGGAGTAGCCGGTGCCAGGAATACTCAAATAGAATTTTCTTGCTGAATTGGAAAAAGGCAGAATTGTGAGAGTTTATTTTACATTGTTGCACATTTTAGATACTCCATATGCCCAAATATATAAGGGCATATATAAAGGGAGGCGGGATGTACCATCATTTTAGAATTGATTTATTTTTATTCGTTGAATAGAACATAAACATAATAGTCTGCTCTTTGTCATTTGCCTCCCTCAGCCGCAGCTTTTATGTGTTTCAATTATCCCATTGAGTTCATGTATTGAGTCATATGAGTGGGCGACATAACATGAACTATTTGGTCATAACAAATGTAAAATATCATACATAACATACAACTGGAGAGATCATTATAAACACACAATAGTCCATTTATATATTGCATATACTTACCTCTACACTTTTCCAATCCTGTTGCACTATTAAAGAATATGCAAATATACATACACTTTAACAATTCCTTCGTATCACTTTCCGTTTGCAATCAAATAACGGGTCTCTGGAAATGATCAGATCTTTTGAATTTTTTTTATTATTAATTAGGCTAGGGTCACATTTACGTTTTGACCCTAGCCTACCGGATTGCGCTTTTTACTTTTCCCAGCACCAAATAGCGTTACAGCTGCAGCGTTTCCTGTGTGGCGTTGTAAAGCGCACTCCGAGCAGCTTCCTGTGTGACTGGTTGGGAAGGTAAAAAGCGGGTAAATAGGGGCAGTGTTAACCAACACCGCATAGCGTTAACGCTATGCGGTGCTGGGAAAAGTACTAAGTTAAAAGTGCAATCCGGTAGGCTAGGGTCAAAACGTAAATGTGACCCTAGTCTTACACATTATTCCCAAAAAGAAAACTGCAATACTATAAAGCCCCCAATGCCCAAAAAGATATAATACACTATAAGGATGTCTAGGAATATATCAAATCTGTTTAAACTGTTTATAAGAGGAGCTTTCACCAAATTTTTTATGTTAAGCTTAACACACGATTTTGCTGCTGAGCAGAAAAACACACACATATATATATATATATATATATATACATATATATATATATATACTAGCTGTGGCCCGATTCTAATGCATCGGGTGTTCTAGAGTATGTATGTAGTTTGTTTATGAAGATGGATGGAGGCTCAGAGGTCAGCACAGGATGGAGGCAGAGTGGTCAGCACAGGATGGAAGCAGAGTGGTCAGCACAGGATGGAGACTCAGTGGTCAGCACAGGATGGAGGCAGAGTGGTCAGCGCAGGATGGAGGCTCAGTGGTCAGCACAGGATGGAGGCAGAGTGGTCAGCACAGTATGGAGGCTCAGTGGTCAGCACAGGATGAAGGCAGAGTGGTCAGCACAGTATGGAGGCTCAGTGGTCAGCACAGGATGGAGGCTTAGTGGTCAGCACAGGATGGAGGCTCAGTGGTCAGCACAGGATGGAGGCAGAGTGGTCAGCGCAGGATGGAGGCTCAGTGGTCAGCACAGTATGGAGGCTCAGTGGTCAGCGCAGGATGAAGTCAGAGTGGTCAGCGCAGAATGGAGGGCCAACGGTCAGCAAAGGATGGAGGCAGAGTGGTCAGCAGAGGAAGGAGGCTCAGTGGTCTGCACAGGATGGAGGCTCAGTGGTCAGCACAGTATGGAGGCAGAGTGGTCAGCACAGTATTGAGGCTCAGTGATCAGCACAGGATGAAGGCAGAGTGGTCAGCACAGGAGGGAGGCTCAGTGGTCAGCACAGGATGGAGGCAGAGTGGTCAGTACAGGATGGAGGCAGAGTGGTCAGCACAGGATGGAGGCAGAGTGGTCAGTGCAGGATGGAGGCAGAGTGGTCAGCGCAGGACGGAGGCAGAGTGGTCAGTGCAGGATGGAGGCACAGTCGTCTGCACAGGATGGAGGCTCGGTGGTCTGCACAGGATGGAGCCTCAGTGGTCAGCACAGGATGGAGGCAGAGTAGTCAGCACAGTATGGAGGCTCAGTGGTCAGCACAGGATGGAGGCAGAATGGTCAGCACAGGATGGAGGCTCAGTGGTCAGCACAGGATGGAGGCAGAGTGGTCAGTGCTGGATGGAGGCAGAGTAGTCAGTGCAGGATGAAGGCAGAGTGGTCAGCGCAGGATGGAGGCAGAGTGGTCTGCACAGGATGGAGGCTCAGTGGTCAGCACAGAATGGAGGCAGAGTGGTCATCACAGGATGGAGGTTCAGTGGTCAGCGCAGGATGGAGGCAGAGTGGTTAGCGCAGGATGGAGGCAGAGTGGTCAGCACAGGATGGAGGCTCAGTGGTCAGCACAGGATGGAAGTAGAGTGGTCAGCGCAGGATGGAGGGCCAATGGTCAGCAGAGGATGGAGGCTCAGTGGTCTGCACAGGATGGAGGCTCAGTGGTCAGCACAGGATGGAGGCAGAGTGGTGAGCGCAGGATGGAGGCTCAGTGGTCAGCACAGGATGGAGGCAAAGTGGTCAGCGCAGGATGGAGGCAGAGTGGTCAGTGCAGAATGGAGGCAGAGTGGTCAGTGCAGAATGGAGGCTCGGTGGTCAGCGCAGGATGGATGTTCGGTGGTCAGCACAGGATGGAGGCTCGGCGGTCAGCACAGGATGGAGGGCCAGTGGTCAGCAGAGGATGGAGGCTCAGTGGTCAGCGCAGGATGGAGGCAGAGTGGTCAGCGCAGGATGGAGACAGAGTGGTCAGAAGAGGACGGAGGCTCAGTGGTTACAAGAGGATGGAGGCTCAGTGGTCAGCAGAGGATGGAGGCTCATTGATCAGCACAAGATGGAGGCAGAGTGGTCAGCACAGGATGGAGGCAGAGTGGTCAGCACAGGATGGAGGCAGAGTGGTCAGCGCAGGATGGAGGGCCAGTGGTCAGCACAGGATGGAGGCTCAGTGGTCAGCACAGGATGGAGGCTCATTGATCAGCACAAGATGGAGGCAGAGTGGTCAGCACAGGATGGAGGCAGAGTGGTCAGCACAGGATGGAGGCAGAGTGGTCAGCACAGGATGGAGGGCCAGTGGTCAGCTCAGCATGGAGGCAGAGTTGTCAGCGCAGGATGGAGGGCCAGTGGTCAATACAGGATGGAGGGCAATTGATCAGCAGAGGATGGAGGCAGAGTGGTCAGTGCAGGATGGAGGCTCAGTGGTCAGCAGAGGATGGAGGCTCAGTGGTCAGCAGAGGATGGAGGCTTAGTGGTCAGCATAAGATGGAGGCTCAGTGATCAGCGCAGGATGGAGGGCCAGTGGTCCGCACAGGATGGAGGGCCATTGGTCAGTGCAGGATGGAGGCTCAGTGGTCAGCACCCGTCCATCTCCCCTCCCATCCGCTCCGGTCTCACCTGCGCCCGGTGTTTACATCGCCGCCGGAAGCTACAGCAGGTAATTAGGGGTCATGTGATAGGCAAGCTGAAGTGACGTGCACAGAGCCTGTCATATGACCGCTCATTACCTACTGTAGCTTCCGGCGGTGATGTAAACACCGGGTGCGGGTGAGACCGGAGTGGTGGGGAAAATGGAGCAAGGGGGAAGTGAATGGAGCGAGGGGGGAATGGAGCAAGGGAGTGGGAATGGAGCAAGTGGGGATGGAGCGAGGGGGGGATGGGGCGGCGGGTGGCAGCGGCGGGCAAGAGGGGACCGGAGGTGGGCAGGTGCGGCCAGGAGAAGGCTGACAACGCGGTGTATCTGAGGCCGAAATCGCGCATCGCTGATTGGATTGCGGCCGCGGATACTTTGCATCCACTGCGTTGCAGCGGCTGCTGGCAACCAATGAGCACTGGCGTGCGATTTCGGCCTCAGACGGAAGTGGCCGCAAGGCAATTATATTATAGATGTGTGTGATATATATATATATATATATATATATATATATCAATCAAAAAAACTGCAAAGCACTCGTTACACTGTGCGAAAGGTGCAAAGCTGTGTTGCTGGATCAATATGTAACAAAAAAATCACTGCTGCACTCAGTCTAAACAATAAGCGTGTGCTGACAAGCAATAATGGTTTGAGAAAAAAATTAAAAAACATCAGTTTTTTTCTAAAAAAAAAACTCAGTACTCACTTTTTTTATTAAAAGCCGGGGCTCTTGGTACACTCATTGGCCAATGTATGCCGGCCACTTCTCGGCGGCCCCGGGGTCCGGAGAGTCCTAACGCTGACATCCCTGCCAGATCCTTGTCCGCGGACTCCCTGGTCCCTCTGACCTCATCCTGATCCCTGAGCACCTGGGGTCGGTGGGGATGCAATCTACAGCTTTGCACCTTTCGCACCGTGTAACGAGTGCTTTGCAGTTTTTTTGATATATACTAGATTAAGTGGAGTGCTGGCTCCACCCAGCTGCAGATTATATATATATAGATAGATAGACACACAGTTGAAACCAGTAGTTTACATACACTCTTTAAAAAGACACATGCTTGTTATGGAATCAGAATAAATCTTTCCCGTTTTAGGTCACTTAAGTTTATTATAATTATTAATATTTACCAAATGGCAGAATAATGAAAGAGATAGTGTTTTAAGCCATTTTCATGACTTTCTGTAAAGTCACAAGTTTACATTCATGTAATTAGTGTTCAGTACCATTGCCCTTAAATGGGGGGCTCCGAGTAGATAGAAAAAGGTTTTGGCAAATCCATGCACTCCTATATTATAATGCATAGCTGCCTGTTATACTTGTTTAGAACTCCTATAAATCACTTATTCACTAATTGCTCCTTTCCAGTCACCCCTCCCATAGGGGGCAATGTATTATGCCTGAATGAGCAAGTCTTCCCCCTCCCTCTCAGAAAGCTTCAGCACCATCCGATACTTCCTCATTTCTAAGGAAATCACATGGGCGTGATGTTATAACAGATCCTAGACTAAGTTGAAATGTGTAGACCTGAACAGAGAGCAGGATGTTAGACCAATGTGTCCCTAAGACCTTATGTGACATTACGCCCATGTGATTGAATGAGAAAATGTTTGTCCTGTTTGTTCTCAGATGCACAGATGCTGACTGCGGAGGAAGGTGATGAGCTGCTCAATCAGGTGTGACACATTGTCCCATATTGGAGGGGTGACAGATAAGGAGCAGTTAGCGAAAATGTGGTTTGTATGAGTTTTAAAAATTATACAAATGAAACAGACAGCTTAGCAGTATAGTGTATGATGCAGGGACCATACAAAAATGTTTTATCTCCCACAGTTCCCCTTTAAACTGTATGACTTGGGTCAAATATTTTGGATATCTTTCCACAAGCTTCTCACAATACTTGACAGGAATTTGGGACCATTTTTCTTGATAGAACTGGTGTGACTGAGACATGTTTGTAGGTCACCTTGCTCATACCTGCCTTTTCAGCTTTGCCCATAAATTTTCAATAGGATTGAAATCAGGGCATTATGATGGCTACTACAAAACATTGATTTTTTATCATTAAGACACTTTGTTGCCAGTTTGGCAGTATGCTTCAGCTCATTGGACATTTGGAAGGTCCATTTCCGGCCAAGCTTTAATTTCTGGCTGATGTCTTGAGTCCATAATTCTCTTCCTGATATCTTGGCTGATGTTTTGAGATTTTGAGAAGAACGAGATACCTTGGGGTATCTGGAAATTGCACCCAAGGCTGAACCAGATTTGTACAAGTCCACAATTCTCTTCCTGATATCTTGGCTGATTTTTTTAGACTTTCCCCTGATTCTACACAAAGAATCAGTGTGTTTCAGGTGTGCTTTAAAATACACCCACAGGTGTGTCTGTAATTAACTCAGATGTTGCTAATAAACCTATCAGAAGCTTCCAAACACATAACATCATCATGTGGGGCTGTCCCAAATTGTTTAAAGGCATAGTAATCTTAGTGTATGTAAACTTATGACTTTGCAGAAAGTAATACCTGTATTCCTTTCGCGTCATGAGGTCTTTTTTGGTCACATGCTATATTCTATATTTCATATGCAACATATCATTATTTAATACATGCTAGATGTTTGTACTTCTTAATCTATTGAATTTTTACTGGCAGCTTATTCTCTATATTATAATTAAATATTAGTGATCAAAAAATCTGCTTTCTATTCTTATCCATTTCCAAATATTTCAACATTGCTGCCTTTTTTTCATATTGATATTTCTGTGACTTTATATATAGTTCTCTGACTTTGTCAGGGTTGGCTCTATAACATTGTATCCCGCTGTTCGTCTGCTCCTTTCACATGCTATTTTTAACTTACTGTCTTCTCACCTCATTGTTGTATTTTACATTTTGAATGATTATTTATCTATCAATAAAGAATACACAAACACAAAAAATATTTTCAGAATTTTTACATTCATTTTTTGAAGGTGCCTTTTTCTTCTATTTTTTAATTGCAAGACCCTAGAAAATAACACATAACCACTCAGATGTAGAAATTTAAATATTTTTAATTGAATGAAAATATAAATGATAAAATGTAAAAAAAAATCATAAAATCATTGGAGAGCTACACAGAAGGACATGAGTTACAGGTGCATCTCAATGAATTGGAAAATCATCAAAAAGTTAATTTATTTCAGTAATTCAATACATAAAATGAAACATATTTTATATACAGTCATTAAAAACAGAGTGATCTATTTCAAGTGTTTATTTCTGTTAATGTTGATGATTATGGCTAACAGCTAATGAAAATCATAGGGAATCTAAAACACCCATTTCTTTTTACATTTTAAAGACTTTATTACCCAAAAATATATATAAACTCGGGTGACAACAAACAGACAAAAACACACAAAAAGGTTAAAAAACTCAATTGGTATGGTTATTAAGTGTCAGGAATCAAATCTCTCCTACACTCTCAGTGCCCTATCAAGACCCCTTCCTGACAGCGGAGGATACACCCTAACATATGCCCCTGCACCACGACAGCTATCCCTCTGATGTCCCTAGTCTGTCCCTGTATTTCAAACTAAATAGCAGGATTAAGGTTTAATAGAAAGGATAGTTCAGTTATTCCTCAACATCCCATATGGTGTCAGTGGCCCATTAGTATACAGATATGTTATCAACTGAGTTAGGCTGACTTCACACCATGGCGCAGTCCCGTTCGGGGCTGTCAGACATGAACCTGACAGCCCCGGACCGGATCAGCACACAGAACCGGAGGGCCAAATGTGCCCTCCAGTCCTGTGTGCAGCCGGATGGCTGTAATTGCAGCCGCAGCTACTGATTTTTCAAGATCGCGGCTAGCATGAAGCTAGCCGCGGTCCTGAAACAACAGCGGCGTACAGCCGCCGGTATCTGGTTCCCGGATTCGCCCGGACCGGGGCAATCCGGCCCCATAGGCTCCCATGTTAGCGAGAATCCCGATCCGGCTTTTTGGGGTGATTTTTCTCCCCGGACACAAAATCGTTGCAAGCAACATTTTTGTGTCCTGTGAGAATAATCCGAATTCTCCCTGATTAATCCGGAGAGATGGAAACCAGATGGCAGAGAGCTACCATCCGGCTCTATCCGGTCCCATAGGCTACTATGGGGCTAAAAATGGGTCCAGGGCTGTCTGGTGTACACCGGACAGCCTCGGACCGGACCTTACCGTGGTGTAAAGCCAGTCTTAGTTAAAAAACGGAAATCACTCTGCTTAACAGACAGGTGATTTAGCATAATACCACAACTTTTTAGGAAATCACAGATGGCACTCCTTTTTCTCTACTTCCATATAACCACGCATACTCAGCTTTTATGAATAGTAGAAAGGGCTTCCCATTCTTTAGCTACTTGCAGTGTTCTTAAGATCTGGATTACAATCTTCACCAATTTCTTTCTTTCTGTAGACGCCTCAATACGTTTCACCAAACTAGGCTCATCAGGAGGCAAAAGATAAATCTCTGGTACATGTGAGTTCTTGTATGCAGTCACCAACTAACCTATGATTTTGAGAAAAAGAAAACCAGTGATTTAAAGAATCTAAGTAATAACAGCCAATCAAAACCCGAAGGTCATTATCTTAGAAAATGAAAGTAAGGAGGATGAAGGATTAGAGAGCTAAAATATTACCTAAATAGGTATCAAAGGCTTCACCGTGTGTGATTGTGAGTCACAACCACCATAAAAGCATTTCATAGCTGCTGCAGTCCCTAGCATGGTGCATATAGAGTAGGAAGGATGAAGGGTTAAAAACATGCTGCTGTATTCCACGAGACATCAAAGGGTGAATATAATACTGATGTTATGCCCGAAGGGCATGGAGAAGTGAAGTGAACTCACTGAGCCACTGGTGGAGCAGTGGTAACTGAATATCTGATACAGCAAGAGACTGGAGAGTGACTTCAATAAACCAAGGACATTTATTTAAGGAAAGGGTTAACAAAAAGGTAAAGTGTCTGAGGAGAGGACCCTCTGGATCATGATAAACCCAGCACAGCCCCAAGAGGTTTAAATGCCACAAATCCCAGACCAGAGGGGTGACCCATACAGACTGTAGCAGTAGAAATAGGAAGACTGCAGAACGCAGACTCTGTCGTCAGGAAGAATCCTGGGAAGTCCTTACAATCCTTGAAAAATCTGATCCAGCCGGTAGAGGAATCTGGAAGGTCCCGTGCAATTCAGGAAAGGCTTGGACAGCTGGAGGTGGGATCCAGAATATCTAGAGAGATCCAGGATAGCAAACTGCCAGCAGAGGATTCTGTGGAGTCAGAGATGTAAGAATATTGCAGAGCACAATATGCAATAGTCTTCTTAGTGCAGAGCACAGCAAGAGTGCGACTTGGACACTGGCAACATTCCTAGGGAATGATCACATTGCTCAGACACCTCCCATAGGTGGAGGATGCCTTTTATACCCAGAACAGCTCAGCATTCAGGCTGAGAAACCTAATAGGGAACAGGTGTACTGTCTCTTTAAATGTGTGCAGGCTGCGCTGTGCACTGCCTAAAAGCATTCCCAGGAGACCTGCCAAGGAGATGCAGATTCATGGATGAGAAAGAAGCAGACGGCCACATAGAACCACAGGCAGGGTAATTAGAACTAGTTGAGGTGCATGATGGGCGCTGATCTCCCTGTTTAGTTGAGACTAGCTCGCAGCAGGGACAGAGCGAGTGAGGTGTATAGAACCGCCTGATAGGCACCAATCTCCCTGCCCTCCGCGTTTCAGTGCTCCCTGGTCCTTTCATCATGACTAATCGATACCACTACCGATTGCCATGTTTCAGAGTATTTCAGCATTTTAGGGAGCCCTGAAACACATTAACTAATAGATCAATATTATATTCACCTTTGATGTCTCGTGCAATATGGCAGCATGGTTTTTAACCTTACTTCCTCCCTACTTTAATTTTCTGAGATAATGACCTTTGGGTTTTCATTGTCTGTAAGCCATAATCATCAACATTTACAGAAGTAAACACTTGAAATAGATCACTCTGTTGTAATAACAATATATAACACAGTATATCATTTTCATTTTTTGTAGTGAACTACTAAAGAAATTCACTTTTTGATGATATTCTAATTCATTGAGATGCACCTGTATATCAGATGTGAGGCCACAGTATACTGTAGGTTAACAACAGCATATGATATAGGAAATGATAGAGGAAAATGAAGCATATCTCATTGAGGGAAAGAAAACTTAGATGAAAAGCATGTCGAGCAGGGAAATCCTCTTCCTGGTAGGTTCTGCTGCACTTGTGATATATATTTATCAGCATCACTATTTTTATAGATGTATGAGCCCCATAGATTTTCATCTTCACATCTTGATTGATTTGACTGAATTCTTTCATTATTGTTGAGAGTCATTATCCTATATTTTCTGCACTGCACGTATCCTTGGTCATACACCTTTTTTATATTACATAGTGATTTTTTATTTAACGTTTGCAACAATATAATATGCTGCTGACCTGATATATCTGATGTAATTCTCATGTCTGTCTGTATAGTTCCCCATTGATTTTATGAATTCTTCTATATTATAATAGATTTTCATTCAGTAAAAAATATATTCATTTCTATGTGTGGTTATATGATGTTTTCTAGGTTGTTATTACTTTTTTTGTACTCACCCATTATATATATTGAGACCAGTGTGCTTTTTGTAGGTTCTTAGGAAGGATCGCAAAAGAAATACAAAAATTCAGTGCAGTCACTTATGACAAATGAAGCACGCTGTCTTTGACAGCCATTGATTGAAACTTGGGTTTCTAGTGCATTAAGAAGGAAGAAAAAATAGCATAGTTGTAATTCTAATGCAACAGGATGGATCAGATGCCAGATACATTGCTGCGGGCACCTTGCACAACATCTACTATCATTTGAATCTCAGCATTACTTACAGATTAGTACACTCATCTTCTGCAGTTGTATGGCAAATTACTGTCTGGGGTATTAGTTCAAAGCTTTAAAGCTTTCTATTCCTATCTATATTGCTGAGCTTGGGCATCTTCTCAATAGCCTAAATAATCCCAAAATGGCTGCTCTATTACCTGCTTTGACTTTTATATAGTCTTCTGATTGACTGTGCTATAGCATGTGATGTATTATGGGAAGCTCGTACATTAATGCTTGAGAGCAGGTGAGCCTTCTGTCACTGATGAAATCTTCTGTAATATTTAAATTGAAAGCGGCATTTTTTGACTGATTTGTGTAAATTATTGTATATTGCTTGAATTTGCAAATTAAATAAAATTTAATGAGAATTATATTTGCATCAACTGTCTTATCTCTAGGAGTAACTAAATAATGTAAGGGACCTATTAAAAAATAGGCTGAGCTTTTGTACTAAGGTCGAGGCACACTAGCATATTATATGCTTAATCGGAGCGATTTTGATGCATGACAGTCACGTGAGTGCTTTCCGTATGGTGTGATGCGAGTTTGATGCGATTGTGCGCTTTTTTCTTAGCTAACATCAGTGTGACATCTGTGTGACATCCTTCTGGTGTCTGTGTGCAATGCGTTTTAAACATGGTCTTTCCCATGCTGTATAAATTAAAAAAGAATAGACAGGAAGATAGTAGAAATAGATTGAATAGAATAGATAGATAGATGTAAGATCTTTTTTCTTTTTAGATGTAAGATTAGCTAGATAGGGTTTACCAGTGTCCAGTTACTGCTTCCGTGGCCACCCATTAGGCTAGGGTCACAATAATGTTAAAGGGGGCTTGCATTAAAAACACAGGTTTTGGCAGCCTTAACGCAGTGCTACCGCCATGGTAGCGCTGCGTTAACGCTGCCAATGCTTGGTGACATGGCCCCTAGCGCGGCTCAAACACCGGCATCTGAGTAAAATCTTGTGCTTTTTCGGAACGCGAGAAAAGACACTTTCAACAGCGTCTTTTCTCGCGTTAGGAAACAGTGCAAGATTTCACTCAGATGCTGGCGTTTGAGCCGCGCTAGGGGCTGCGTCACCATAGGTAAGCATTGGCAGCGTTAACCCAGGGCTACCATGGCAGTAGCACTGCGTTTAGCCTGCCAAAACCTATGTGTTAAGGCAACCCCCTTAACATTATTCTGACCCTAGTCTTAGGCTTCATGCATATTCACTGCACTGACAGGCAAATAGCCAATCACAGACACCCACACTCTGTGAGAGCCTCTGTGAATTGTCTGTTGCAGTCAGACTGCAGTCCATAATCTGGACATTGATTGAGCTTGGTTGCAGTACAAATTTGTGTATGGCAACTAACCTGCCATCATAGTAGGCTAAATAAATTATTTAATACATTGCTTTTTTAGTCTAGCCCAGTGAAAGTAGACAGCTGCAATCTGCCACCCACAGCTGTGTAATTTTACCTTGACTGGCAAAAAAAATGCATGGGCTCCGCCCTATTTTTAATTGATTGCCAGCCAAGGTAACACTAGGCAGTTGAGAGCTGGTATTCCCATTGTTTTAGGCCCCCCCACTCTAAAGAATAGCAGCCCGCAGCCGACCCTGAAAATGACACATTCATCGTAGTGCCATCTCCAAGCGCTTTACCAGGCTTATCCAATGGCCGTGGTGAGGGGTGGCATGCTGGGTAATAAGGGTTTAATACCAGCTTTAAACTTTCAGCTGGTATTAAGTCCTGAGATTCTTAATGTCAGGCCAAGTTAGACACAGCCATTAAGAATCTCAAATAAATGGTTATCAAAGACACAACATAGAGACAAATAATTTTATTATAAATAAAAACAGACACACTTAGTGACTCCATCTTTATTACCCCATCCACACTCATACGACTCCACCATCCTAGTCTTCTGTCTTATTGGACACACGCAGCTCTGCTACATCAGAGAAAAAAGGGAAGAAGAACACATCCTCCCACTCACCATGGTTTCTGATCACTGAATGACAGTGCTCAGTCCTGCGGCATTGTAAACAGTGACGTCATCGAGAACACCATTGCCATAGTAACCACATGCTTGTTTGCTATGGCAATGGTGTCCTCGATGACATCACCGTTTACCATGATGCAGGTCTCAGCAGTCATTCAGTGATTAGAGACCACAGGGAGCAAAAAGAAGTGTTCTTTCCCCCATGCTCTCTGATGTAGAGCTGTGTGTGTCCAGGAAGACAAAAGACCAAAATCATGGACGCATACGAGGGTGGGAAGGGTTGTAATAAAGATGAAGTCACTAAGTGTCTCTGTTTTTATTTATGACTGCAACAGCCAATCACAGAGGCTCTCACAGAGTGTGAGCTTCTGTGATTCGCTCTTTGCTGGTCAGTGCAGTGAATGTGCATGAAGCTTAATGGGTGGACCCAGAAGCAGCAGAGCGACATTAGTAAGATGTTCTAGCTAATCCTATCTATCTATCTACGGGCTGCATGGTGGCTCAGATGTTTAGATTGTGAGCTCCAAGAGAGACAGCATGTATGTAAAGTCCATGCTGAAAACACTGTCAGAGTGCTGTCAGTGTGCGATTTTTTATCACACCTTTTTACTTGCATATGTCACCCACATGCGATATATGTGTGCAATCGCAGCATGCTGCGATTTTGCATGCAGTCCGAGTTCAGTGGAGGAAAAAGTTACCAACCTGCTGTTGGTGAAAACAAATAAATAATTTTTTTCCTAATTTACTGCTTATTCTGTAACTCATTGCACCACTCACCGTGAAGCACCCCAGTGCAACTTCCATTAGCAAGTATCTGACAGTATGTATAAAATATTGTGTGTGAAGACTATCCATATACTCACTGGAACTTTAGGGATTAGGTTAAGATTCCCATCGGTTTGTAATTACATCAGACCAGCTGGGTATGGGGTCATTTAGTCTGAACTAAATTAAGTTTTCTGTATTTAAAGTGAACCAGTCAACATGTTCACACAGTTCAGTCTGCAGGTAGGATCTTATGAAACAGGGGAAGCTGAGCAAATCAATATATAGTTGTATGAGAAAACATTAGCTATAACTAGTGATGAGCGAGCATTCTCGCCACTACTCGGTACTCGCACGAGTATCACTGTACTCGGGCTACTCGGCGAGCACCGAGTAATCTCTCGATACTCGTGCTGTGCTCGTAGTCGTCATCTCTGCATGTTGGCGCTCTTTTGAGAGCCAGCCCACATGCAGGGATTGGCTGGCAGACCACTGCAATGCCACAGCCCTGTTAGTTGTGGCATTGCAGTGATTGGCCGGCCTGCACAGTGTGACCGAGCCTTTATAAGACCAGGCCGCGCTGTGCTCTGCACACAGGCATCCAGACAGTGAGTGTAGGGACAGTGTCTGCTGCTGCTTAGGGACAGATTTGCGGCCCTCATAGGTAGATCCGGAGCAGGGCTGCAAACTGCTGCTGAGCTGACCACAACGGTCCTTCTCAGGACTAATCTCGGAGGATATAGGCAGGGTGATCCAGATCGTAGTCCAAGCTTTTCTGTGACCATTACAGTCACAAGACTGTTGTACTTACTAGCTTAATCCAGGTTAGGACATAGGGACTAAAATTCTCATCTCGTGTGACCATTAGAGTCACCAGACTGGTGTATGTACTACCTTGATACAGGTTAGGGACTAAAATCCTCATCTCCTGTGACCATTAGAGGCACCAGACTGGTGTACATACTACCTTGATACAGGTTAGGGACTAAAATCCTAATCTCCTGTGATCTGAACAGTCACCAGACTGGTGTACGTCATACCTTGATACAGGTTAGGGCCTAAAATCCAAATCTCCTGTGATCTGAGCAGTCACCAGACTGGTGTACGTCATACCTTGATACAGGTTAGGGACTAAAATCCTAATCTCCTGTGATCTGAACAATCACCAGACTGGTGTACGTACTACCTTGATACAGGTTAGGGACTAAAATCCTCATCTCCTGTGATCATTAGAGTCACCAGACTGGTGTACGTACTACCTTGATACAGGTTAGGGACTAAAATCCTAATCTCCTGTGATCTGAACAGTCAGCAGACTGGTGTACGTCATACCTTGTTACAGGTTAGGGCCTAAAATCCTAATCTCCTGTGATCTGAACAGTCACCAGACTAGTGTACGTCATACCTTGATACAGGTTAGGGACTAAAATCCTAATCTCCTGTGATCTGAGCAGTCACCAAGACTGGTGTACGTCATACCTTGATACAGGTTAGGGACCATTAGAGTCACCAGACTGGTGTACGTACTACCTTGATACAGGTTAGGGACTAAAATCCTAATCTCCTGTGATCTGAGCAGTCACCAAGACTGGTGTACGTCATACCTTGATACAGGTTAGGGACTAAAATCCTAATCTCCTGTGATCTGAACAGTCACCAGACTGGTGTATGTCATACCTTGATACAGGTTGAGGACTAAAATCCGAATCTCCTGTGATCTGAGCAGTCACCAGACTGGTGTACGTCATACCTTGATACAGGTTAGGGACTAAAATCCTAATCTCCTGTGATCTGAGCAGTCACCAGACTGGTGTACGTCATACCTTGATACAGGTTAGGGACTAAAATCCGAATCTCCTGTGACCTCTACAGTCACCAGACAGTTGTCGCTCTATACAGGCAAAATGCGCAAGGGCGTTGGCAAAGGCGTTGGCAAGGAACAAGGAAGTGGACGTGATGGTGGTGCAGGCAGAGGCCGAGGTCGTGTGCAAGCACTAATTTCGCAACAACAAAGGGCCACATCTCCTCGCTCGCACGTCCTGTCCCAAATTCTTGGGGCCCGCAGCAGTACACCGCTGTTGAACCAAGACCAGTGTCAACAGGTTGTTACTTGGATAGCGGATAATGCTTCAAGTCAGATGGGCACCTCCACAAACACCAAGTCTTCCACACGGTCAAGTGTCAGTAGCCGTGATACTGCACCGCACATTTCCCAACCTGATCCTCCTTCCTACCACCAGGCCGAGTACATGTCCACGGACATTACTGATCCCACACTAGGACATTCGGAAGAGCTGTTCACGTATCCATTCGCAGAATCTGGCCTGTCGCCACCTCCTCTTGAAGTGGGTGATGAGGAGATGGTATGTACAGATGCCCAAATATTTGAGCAGCCACGTTCTCACGAACGGAACGTTGGAAAAGTGTCTCAACAAGGGGTGGACGATGATGAGACACAATTGCCAGGAAGTCAGGAGGAGGATCAGGGTGCGGAAAAGGAAGACGACGTGGTTGATGATCCAGTAGCTGACCCAACATGGCAGGAGGATATGCAGAGCGAGGCCAGCAGTGCACAAGGGGAGGGAGGCGTTGCATCCCAACAGGCAGTACGAAGCAGGGTCGCGTCCGCAGGCAGAAGGCAGGCAACCGTTCCCCGGAACAACAACACGACTCAAGGTGCCTGTGCAAATGTTCGGTCTTCCCGAGTCTGGGAGTTTTTTAAGTTGGCTCCAGAAGACTCTAAAAAGGCCATTTGCCACATCTGCCATGCCAGTATCAGCAGGGGTACGAAAACTAGCAGCCTGACCACCACCAGCATGATCAGGCACATGTCAGCCAAGCACCCGACTTTGTGGGAAGTACAACAGAGTCGAGGAGCGGTGCTTGCTGATGTCACTACTACGTCTTCGCCTGTTGTGCGTGCGAGCCAATCCCCTGTCCATGCTGGCCGCGAACAAGCCTCCGGCCCTGCACCTGAAGTTGCCCACGCACAAATTACACCACCATCAAGCACGTCCTTGTCCCAGCGCAGCGTTCAATTTTCCATTCAGCAAACATTTGAACGCAGGCGCAAATACGCTGCCAACGCCCCACATGCCACAGTCCTGAATGATCACATTTCGCGACTCATAGCGCTAGAAATGTTGCCTTTCCGGCTGGTGGAGACGGACGCATTCCGCGACCTGATGGCGGCTGCTGTCCCACGTTACTCGGTCCCCAGCCGCCACTATTTCTCCAGATGTGCCATCCCCGCATTGCATAACCACGTGTCCAACAGCATCACACGTGCCCTGAACAATGCTGTTTCAGCCAAAGTCCACCTAACAACAGACACGTGGACAAGTGCTTGTGGGCAAGGCCACTACATCTCCTTGACGGCACACTGGATTAATATTGTGGAGGCTGGGACCCAGTCTGAGCGAGGGACGGAACACGTCCTTCCCACACCAAGGATAGCAGGCCCTACCTCTGTCAGGGTTTCACCGACACTCTACAGCTCCGGAATGTCATGCTCCTCAGCCTCCTCCTCCTGCGCATCCTCATCCACTGTACCCTCCACACCAGTCCCAAGCTGGAAGCACTGCAGCACTGCCTCTGCAAAGCGGCAACAGGCTATGCTGAAGCTAGTCTGCATAGGTGACAAACCCCACAATGCAGAAGAGGTGTGGACAGCTCTAAAACAGCAGGCAGATCACTGGCTCACACCTCTGAACCTAAAGCCAGGAAAGGTCGTGTGTGACAATGGCCGGAACCTGGTGGCAGCTTTGAGGCGAGGCCAGCTGACGCATGTTCCATGCGTGGGCCATGTGCTCAACCTGGTGGTTCAGAGGTTTGTAAAGTCATACCCAGGGGTGTCTGACCTGCTGGTAAAAGTTCGCCGTCTGTCTGCACATTTTCGCAAGTCACCTGCTGCTTCAGCCGGCCTTGCCGGCTTTCAGCGCCGTTTGCGTCTTCCGGCTGACAGACTGGTGTGTGATGTCCCCACGCGTTGGAATTCAACTCTGCACATGTTGGTCAGGATATGTGAGCAGAAGAGGGCAGTTGTGGACTACCTGCATCACCTAAGCCGTCGGGAAATGGGTCAAACTCCACACATAACACCTCAGGAGTGGAGATGGATGTCGGACCTATGTACCGTCCTCCAAAACTTTGAGGACTCCACCAAGATGATGAGCGGCGATGACGCCATTATTAGCGTCACCATACCACTACTCTGCCTTCTAAAACGGTCTCTGCTGAAAAACAAAGAGGATGCATTGCAGGCCGAGCGCGATGACTTGGAGCAAGAAACAGTAGTTGGTGTGGGTGAAAACACACAGCCCAGCCTCATCTCATCACAACGTGCAGTGGAGGACTATGACAAGGAGGAGGAGGATGAAGACATGGAGCAACTCTCTGGCCAAATTGAGGATATGACATGCACACCAGTCATACCCTCGATTCAGCGTGGCTGGCCAGAGGACAGGGGAGATGAGGAGGAGGAGGAGGAGGAGGACAGCATGTTGAGTCATCATGTTGGTCTGGATACTGAAGTGATGGCTGTTAAGAGTCTGGCGCACATGGCTGACTTTATGGTAAGCTGCCTGGCTCGTGACCCTCGCGTTCAGAACATCTTGGCTGACAATCAGTACTGGTTGGCAACACTCTTAGACCCACGCTACAAGGAGAACTTTATGTCTCTCATTCCTGAGGCGGAGAGGTCAGCCAAAATGCAGCAGTTCCACAGGGCCATAGTCACGGAAGTAGGCAAATCATTCCCCTCACAAAACGCTAGCGGCATAGGTCAGGATTCGGTGGACAACCAAGGCTACGGCCGGGCGGGGCACAAGTCCAATCCGCCAGAGGTAGGGGAACTGTCTTTACGATGTGGGACAGTTTTCTCAGCCCCTCACGTACCACAGACCCTGAGGTGCGTGGTAGTGCCACCAGAAATGCTAAGTTTGGGCAGATGCTGAAGGAGTACCTTGCAGATCGAACAACTGTACTGCGAGATTCCTCTGTGCCTTTCAATTATTGGGTCTCCAAGCTGGACACGTGGCATGAATTGGCTCTCTAAGCCTTGGAAGTCCTGGCCTGCCCTGCCGCTAGCGTTTTATCAGAGCGTGTTTTCAGTGCTGCAGGTGGAATCATTACTGATAAACGCACCCGCCTGTCAACTGAAAATGCTGACAGGCTGACTCTGATCAAGATGAACAAGGGTTGGATTGGGCCAGACTTCACCACACCACCAGCATATGACAACTGAATTAAAATTTTGTTATGTGAATTTGCCATGTACCTCCACTCACCCATGGGTACACACTTCAGGACTTTGGCTAATCGCTGGATGGCTCCTCCTTCTCCTCATGTGCCACCATGATGACCGTTACAATACTTAGGCTGTTGTTTGAGGTATACCCGCAGTGGTAAATTTTTTCGCCCATTCTTTTAGAATGGGCATTACAACGACAGGAGACCCGCTCCTTTTCAATGGGAAAAATGTTTTGAGGCCGTCCTGCACGTCTCTATCCAGGGACAATGTGGAGCCTCCCAATTTTTGGCTTCCCTGCCAAAGGGCAATACTACAATACACCCACTTCAGGTTTACAGGCCCTCCTGCATGTCTGTATCCAGGGGCATTGTTAAACCTCCCAATTTTTGGCTGCCCTGCCAAAGGGCAATACTACAATACACCCATTTGAGGGTTACAGGCCCTACTACATGTCTGTATGCATGGGTAATTGTTCAGCCTCCCAATTTTTGGCTGCCCTGCCAAAGGGCAATACTACAATACATCCACTTCAGGTTTACAGGCCCTCCTGCATGTCTGTATCCAGGATCATTGTTGAACCTCCCAATTTTTGGCTGCCCTGCCAAAGGGCAATACTACAATACACCCACTTGAGGTTTACAGGCCCTCCTGCATGTCTGTATCCAGGGGCATTGTTGAACCTCCCAATTTTTGGCTGCCCTGGCCAAAGGGCTATACTACTATACACCCACTTCAGGTTTACAGGCCCTCCTGCATGTTTGTATCCAGAGTCAAAGTTGAACCTCCCAATTTTTGGCTGCCCTGCCAAAGGGCAATACTACAATACACCCACTTGAGGTTTACAGGCCCTCCTGCATGTTTGTATCCAGGGTCATTGTTGAACCTCAAAATTTTTGGCTGCCCTGCCAAAGGGCAACACTACAATACACCCACTTCAGGTTTACAGGCCCTCCTGCATGTCTGTATCCAGGGTCATTGTTGAACCTCCCAATGTTTGGCTGCCCTGCCAAAGGGCAATACTACAATACACCCACTTCAGGTTTACAGGCCCTCCTGCATGTCTGTATCCAGGGTCATTGTTGAACCTCCAAATTTTTGGCTGCCCTGGCCAAAGGGCTATACTACTATACACCCACTTCAGGTTTACAGGCCCTACTACATGTCTGTATGCATGGGTCATTGTTGAACCTCCCAATTTTTGGCTGCCCTGCCAAAGGGCAATACTACAATACACCCACTTGAGGGTTACAGGCCCTACTACATGTCTGTATGCATGGGTCATTGTTGAACCTCCCAATTTTTGGCTGCCCTGCCAAAGGGCAATACTACAATACACCCACTTGAGGTTTACAGGCCCTCCTGCATGTCTGTATCCAGGGTCATTGTTGAACCTCCAAATTTTTGGCTGCCCTGGCAAAGGAAAATACTACAATAGACCCAGTTCCTCAAAATGGGCACATTATTTCAAGACAGGGCTTCATGTACATCTCTTCTCAGGTACATCGGAGTGCCGCACAATGTTTTCACGTAAAATCTTTCATGTAATCACAAAAAGTAACATACACCAGCTGTATCTCACTATTGGGTATGTGCCCTTAACATTTCCACCATAAATATTCATTTTGGTATCATTTTGGAAGGTTTTCTGGTGACTCCGTAAAATTGGCGTGAAACTCGGACAAGATTGTTCACAGCTGTGACTTTTGAGTGAGACTTTTGTGACATTTTTAGGGTTTTTCAATGCTGCCGGCAGTCATTTCATAAAAATACTCGTGTCTCCCATAGGATAACATTGGGCTCTGTACTCGGGCCGAGTACACGAGTATCTCGGGATGCTCGGCCCGAGCTTCGAGCACCCGAGCATTTTAGTACTCGCTCATCACTAGCTATAACCTGTATAATTTTAGTTCAATGGGTGGTCCTATAAGTGACTGACGGCTTTCTTTGTGCACACTTAAAGCATAACCGTAGTGTTAATTTTTTTTCATAAATCAATAGTACAAATGAAAATAAGCAGTTACGTTATATATCTTATCAGACAAATTTGATTCTTCACAGAATTGATCAGTCATTATCAAAATTCTCAATTTTGAGGTAAAATCTGAATTCAGTGATGACTGTCCCATCACTGAGACAGGAGATATCAGCTATTACTGATGAGATTCTATGATGACAGGTGGAGGACGGAGCTAGAGGCAAAGAAAGTGGCTAGGAGGAAAAGGCTAAAGACAGAAGGAGGAGCTAGAAGTAGAGAGAGGATCTAGAGGAAAAGGTTAAAGACAGAAGGAGGAGCTAGAGCAGGGGTCGCAAACTCCAGACCTTAAGGGCCACAAACAGTGCAAGGTTTCAAGATTTCCTTAGCATTTGACAGTTGATAATTTAATCTCTTGCACCGGTGATGATTCCAAGTGTCACATGCTAAGGAAATCCTGAATACATGTACTGCGTGTGGCCCTCGAAGCCTGGAGTTTGAGACCCCTGAGCTAGAGGTAGAAGGAGGAGCTAAAGGCAGAGCTCAGCCCCCTCCTCACTCTTCTATCTACATAGAATCTCAAAACTATGATTACGCTCTAAAGTGATCCTAAACCGAGAAACTGACCCCCCCTTATCTTTAGACCTGTCCCTGCACCCCCTCTTATCATTTCTAGCCATCCCTTTTGCAGAAAAAAATCGCTTTTGTAAAGTAAGAGAAAAAGTTATATTACTTTGTCCTGTGTGAGTTCTCTGTTTCTGAGGAAGCCGCAATAGCCCGCCTGTCTGCTGCAGCCTTGTAATTATGCACGCCCCTCTCTGCTTCTAAGAGCCTGGCCGCGTCATGAAAGGGAGCGGGGCTCCGGCATGGCGCGATTTAGCCCCGCCCCTTTCATGACGCGGCCAGGCTCTTAGAAGCAGAGAGGGGCATGCATAATTACAAGGCAGCAGCACACAGGCCCCGCCCATTGCGGCTTGCTCAGAAACAGAGAACTCAATCAGGACAAAGTAATATAACTTTTTCTCTTACTTTACAAAAGCGATTTTTTCTGCAAAAGGGATGGCTAGAAATGATAAGAGGGGGTGCAGGGACAGGTCTAAAGATACGGGGGGGTCAGTTTCTGGGTTTAGGATCACTTTAAACAAGGCTAGTGGTCAATCAATGATGGACTGCCGGCTGGGCTGAAAATCACAAAAGAGCAGAGGTTTAACTGAATAAAACATGAGTTATACTGAATCTTTATACAGAAAATACCAATCTCCTCATCTTTCCCTACTCTATAATATCCTATTAGACCAAGTAAATCAAATCCCTCCAATACAGCAAGAATATCCATACAATAACCAAGGAGATAGGCCAAGTATGCAAAAATTGAACACTTTACTAATCTTACAAACACAAATAAAATCAGGGCGAATGTTATAAAGCTAGCACACTTAAACAGGAAGCCCACATTCTAAATGGTTATAAGCCCATATATGTATGGTATAAACAATAGAAATACCCCATATGAACTGTATACCGCAAGAGTGAAATATAATCCCTTATCCAAAATGTGTACCCAACCTTAGGGGACAGAAAATATAACAAAGGAAAAATCCTAAAGTACAAGTGCCATAGTGCTACCAAAAAGGGCAGTACCCAAATGAGAGGCAAATTGCCTGAATGTTAAGGGAAAAAATGTTTATACCCTGCTAGCCAGTAGATAGAAAAATATTAGAATCTGAGAGTCCTCAGTGGCTGATACCTTTTTGAATGTTAATATGGCTAATGTTACCTGCAAGTGGCCAGGAAGACGCCCCTAATGTACGTTTCGTGTTAGATTAATTTGCAGGGTAATATCCCGCTTGTAGAAATGATTAAATTTTCATGGTAACCGGATCCCTCTAAAGGAACACTGCTATTTCTTTTATTACTCACTCTGTTACCAATCATTAGTGTGTATTGATTGTATTAAAATACTCACCAGTTGCTGTCTTGCTCCGTTTCCATCGCTGCTTCAGTCCTTTCCTGCATTATGCGGCTGCAGTTGTGACCTGCTAGCTCATACAGCATTCTCTTTGTAAACCTTTATTTCACCTTAGTATTGCTTCTGCTTTTTATGATGTAAAAAAGCTAATTTGGAATAATCTGGAAGTGCTCACTGTAGGCAAAAACAGAGATAATACAGATACATCCGATAGAACAAGCGCAACATTATTTATGATTCATAGACTAAGATTTTCCCATCTGTAAATCAGCTGCTTGTGTTCCTCCATACTATATTGGGTAATTAAGCAAAAGGAATTTAGCTACATAGCTCCAGTAACTATATATAATAATATGGGCACCTGTGTGCATAAAACAATTGTGCACAGTCATAAATTATGTGAACTGGAGGAAAAATACCGATTTATAGACAAACTGTAAAGTGTAAATCTGCCTGTCACCAGCCACATCAAAGGTGAGACATGTAGGAAAACTCCAAGGATGGAACACATCAACTTTGTGTCTTAGAGCATTGTTAGGCTATGCTTCTAGATCCATGAGTGGGTAGTAAAAGCGGTAACAATTCTTACAATGATACAAGCATACCATTATGAAAATTCCTAATGTGGTTTTGTGGCAATCATATAATATTATATTGTGTGCAATATCCACACAAAACAGGAGCTTCCTAACTTACTTTTAAGGGATTGTTGACCTTTTGGGACTTCATTTTCTTACTCAAATTCATATATTTTTTGATGTAAACCATATTTGTAATTGAATTTCACTAAAATGTAGCACCTTTTGCTTTTATTGTCTCTAGGTCCATTGTGTGAACTCACTTTGATAGTCGAGGGTGAGGGGGTCAGGGAGTGACAAAGCTGGAGTAAAATGTGCGTCGGGTGCATATTCATTGAGGTAAAGTGTACTTCATGTCACTGTGCATTATGTGAACTTTCATTTGATATCACTCTCTCCTTGTTTACCAATATGTATTTTAGAGAGCTTTTACTTACTCAGCACTTTTTATATTTGGAACATTTGAATATTCGTTCTCAATACTGTTATTGCACACAGTATAACCTGTATTGATTTGTAGTATTCACACAAGGAAGTTTTGTTATCACTACCTACATTTACACTGCTCAGAGGAGCATTGTGGCTTAAAGTCTCCTCATCTGCCGGCTGGCAGAATACTCTCAGCAAGGAGAATAGATACTCCCCCAGACCTCATCTTAACCTCTCATACAGCCAGATCAGAATTCCCACACACTGCACTGATGAGGAGCAGTCACCCCAAAATGCAGCGTCTGCAGATTGGGGTTCTGATCTGGCTCAAATCCTAAGTCATATTGAAAGGCTTGTTAAAGAGTCAATTATGACATTTTGGATTGCTACTTTTATTGGTGGCATTAGAGTTTGTCTACTTAAGTGACAATTTGCATGTGTGGCACCCCATGGGTTAATGTGCCACAATAACACCACATGGGTTCTCTACCCACTACACACTGACGAACACTAGCACCTCTGGGCCAAGAGGGGGAGCACCACCTGCTTCCTTATATACTCTTGCTCATGAGGGAGAGCTCAGTTCAGCACGGTGCAGTGCTGTGAAGAGGACACAGAGCAGAGTTAGCTCAGTGCAGACCTAGCAAGGGTCAGAGGAACAGGAGAACTACAGATAGAGAAACACGTCTGGGAGCTGGAGTGACACCTTCACTTGCCCCAGAAGAGCACACAGAACGGACACCGGATCCGGTACTGTGTCTGGCACCCACAGCACAGTGAATCCAGGAACAGTGGGGTCTCTAGATGCCCCTAGTACCAGAGCAAAGCAACACGGAGGGGTCAGCACAGCACAGAGGACTCAAGTTGCCTAGCCAAGTGGTACCAGCAGAATACAGAGAGAGAGAGAGACGTGAGGAATCCCAGCAGCTCAGCTAATAGCAGCAGCCAGGACACACACACAGTGCAGCATAAGGACGCTGACGACCCTGGACAGGGTGGGAAGAGAACTCAGCCCCATTACAGACTCCGTGGACTATAATCTGCAATAACATCAGCAGTAAAGCTTTGGAAAACAGCAAAACTGTGAGTCTGTGTATTGATTGCGACCTTTGCTCCAGATTCAGCACAGAAAGCTCCCCCCTGCTACAAGCCTGTCAGCTCTGCAGCCTCAGGAGAGAAAGAGAAGTGCACCAGTGTCTACCAAATGTGAGTGTGTGTCCTTTAACCCCGTCTCCACCATCTATAACCCCAATAGACTTTAACCCTTACTGCCCCGGGGGATACAGTTCTCCCCACTGGAACTACACCATCTCCGCTGCCATTCCATCACCCCCGGAGGTTCTGCAGTAGCGGCGGCCCCATCGCTGGCCGCATCAAGTTGTTGGCGTCACGAGTGACAAATCCCCTTGTAAATATTCCCCATCTTATTGTGCGGGCCCAGGGACACGGTCCGGACCGAGCCACCCGTGAATTTCCCGGCACCGACCGGTCTGGTACCGAGTACCCCCGTCCCGAGGGGGCTCCACAACCTGGCGTCACGAACAGGATCTACCGTGCCCGTTAAAACTGGCAGCGTGTGCCGTGATTAATCTGAACTGTATTTTTGAAAATCCGCCATTTGGGAGCGCGCGGCGCGCGGGAAAGAAAGGGGGCGGTACCCTGCATTGGCGCGAACACAGCCTCCTCCCTTGGTGCTGACGACATCCGGCGGGGAAGAAGATCCCTGCTACACCCCGGAACCTCTCATAGACATCCGGACGGAAGCGGAAGACGGAGGGCGCATATTAACTAAGGGGGCCCAAGATGTCGCAGCCCGGTGCGCAAGGCGGCGACGGAGCAGCCGGTGGAGCTGCAGCGCCGGACCCAGCAATGGTACCAGGCGGTGCAGCGGCGCAAGGAACAGCATCCATAATGCCATTCCTGATGCCGTATACTCCAGGGGCAATGTGGCTGCCCCAATACTCTGGTGAGCCTAATACTTTAACTGACTTTTTGCAAAAGATTAAAGAGTATTATGTGATGTATCCCCTCACTGAAGCCCAGCGTGTAGGAATGATAATGGGACAATTAACGGGCAATGCACGACGTGAGGTTGCATCCTGGCTGGACACAGATAAAGACACTGTAGAGCATCTAGTAGCCAGACTGAAAGCAACGTTTGAATCTGCTGTTGATACCCGGGCTAAGATGAGGTTCTTTGCATGCCACCAGAAACCTAAACAGAGTGCCAGAGACTTTGCCTTGAACCTGCAGGAAGCACTCAGAGCCCTTAAGCTGGCAGAACCTGCTTTAGCCCCAGGAGCTGATAAAATGCTATTTGACCAATTTATTGAGGGCCTCCATTCCCCTTCCCATCGAGGACAGTTGAGCATGATACTGCTGCAGAACCCTGACATGACATTTACTGAGCTGAAAGATAGAGCTATCCGTTTGCAGCAGCTGGAAGAGCCATGGGAATTAACATCTGTGCTTGACACTGCAGTAGCATCTGCTATGTCAGCGACTGCTGCTGAGGTTGGGGAATATATCTCAAATGCAGCCCTCAATCAAAAGCTAGATGCCCTGACAGACACCGTTATCTCCATGGCCAAGGTCATCAAGGAACTGCGAGAGTCAAGACCTGCACCCAAGATCGAGTTGGCGACCAGCAGAGAGGGTGTTCCGTGGATGAGGCCCAGAAGATACCCAGCAGCAAGAGAACGACCCAGCGATCGCTACCAACCAGATGGACAGCCCATTTGCCGCCATTGCCAGAAATCAGGCCATCTTGCTCGTGAGTGTCCTTTAAACGACGATTCCCTGGGCAGGCGGGCCGCTCCCCAGGAATGAACACTCAAGGCCCCTCAGCCTGGTATGACAAATTCGTGGGAAGAAAGCCGGTGATCCCTACTGTGTTGGATGGCATCCCCTTTAGTGCCTTGCTGGATACTGGATCCCAAATAACATCCATCCCACATGTTCTATATAAAAGGTACTGGGCTGATTCAGACATTACTAATGCGCCAGATGACTTTAATTTTGATACATGGGCTGGTAATGGACAGGTAATACCAAAGGTTGGATTTAGAGAGATGAATATTCAGGTTGGGAAGGTAGAATTGCAGAACCAGGGTATTATAATCGTAGATGTTAACCGGCGAGACCGTGAACCCGTGATGCTGGTAGGAATGAATGTAATTGAGAAATGTTTTTCCGAAGTGTTAAGTGTTTTGCAGCAAATCGCCGAGACTGCCGGAACCGGACAACAGAGGCTTCTGCACAAAGAGATCAAAGCCCTGTTGTTGAAGCAACAGGTAGAAATCTCCGGAGGTGAGATCGGCAGTGTACGAGTAAGTGATCCAATACCCATTGTAATTCCTCCCAAAACTGAAATGTTGGTATGGTGCAGAGCCGCAATAGGCATTAAAGGGCAATACTATCAGGCCCTGGTAGAACCCGTGTACTCAGACAGTAGACCGACCATACTCACTGCTAGAGGAGTAGTTGACGTACACAGGGAAGAGTGCCATTACGCCTATTGAACTGCGGAGAAGATGAGGTCACATTACCTAAGTATGCTACCATGGCTAAGTTGTACACGGTTGATAACAATAACATCACAGCCGCCGAGCCCTTGAACCCGTCATGTCAGGCGGAAGACAATGGCTCAGAGGAGAAGCTGGAGGATTGGTGCCAAAAGTTGCATGTAGGTACCAGTTCTACACCTCCCCGTCACAAGCATGGAGTATACCGGGTAGTGAAGGAATATGAACAAATATTCAGTAAACACCCGTTAGACTTTGGGCAGATCAAAGGGGTAGAGCACACTATACCCACAGGTAACCATCAACCTATAAAAGAGAGGTATAGACCATTACCACCCGCTCACTATCAAACCACCAAAGACATGCTCAGAGAAATGAAATCTGCAGTGGTAATAAGAGACAGTTGTAGCCCCTGGGCAGCACCTCTAGTGTTAGTTAAAAAGAAGGACGGGACCATGAGGATGTGCGTAGATTATCGGCAGATTAATCGCATCACACATAAGGACGCATACCCATTACCTAGGATTGAGGAGTCATTAGCTGCATTAAAATCTGCTAACTACTTTTCCACCCTTGATCTGACTAGTGGGTACTGGCAGGTTCCTGTGGCCGAGGCCGACAAGGAGAAGACAGCGTTTACTACGCCGATGGGCCTCTGTGAGTTTAGTTGTATGCCGTTTGGACTCTGCAACGCACCTGGGACCTTCCAAAGTCTGATGGAGAGCTGCCTCGGGCATAAGAACTTTGAAACTGTCCTCCTGTACTTAGATGACGTCATAGTCTACTCGAAGACGTATGAGCAACATCTACAAGACCTGGCAGAAGTGTTCGAAGCTTTATCGAAATATGGCATGAAAATCAAGCCATCCAAGTGTCACCTTCTCAAACCAAAGGTACAGTACCTGGGACATGTCGTGAGTTCAGAGGGAGTAGCACCGGATCCTGATAAAGTCACAGTGATAAGGGATTGGCCAAGACCTACGAACGTGAAAGAAGTGAAGCAATTCCTGGGCCTGGTAGGCTATTATAGAAGATTTATCAGAGGATTCACGAAGCTAGCAGCTCCTCTGCAAGATGTTCTAGTAGGACGATCAAAGAAGACTTCATCCTGTAATTTCCTGACACAGTGGGATGAGGAAAGGGAAGATTCCTTCAACAAGCTGAAAAGTGCATTGACGGGAGAGGAGATCCTGGCATACCCTGATTACCATCAACCCTTCATTCTATACACGGATGCCAGCAACGTGGGACTGGGAGCAGTATTGTCGCAGAAGCAAGGAGGCAAAGAGAGTTATTGCCTTTGCAAGTAGGAAGCTCCGGCCTACAGAAAGAAATCCTGAGAACTACAGCTCATTCAAGTTAGAACTACTGGCAGTAGTTTGGGCTGTAACAGAACGCTTTAAACATTACTTGGCAGGTGCAGAATTCACCATCTACACGGATAACAACCCGTTGACTCACCTGGACACAGAGAAATTAGGTGCTCTGGAACAGCGATGGATAGCCCGGCTATCTAACTATAACTTTGTCATCAAATATCGGGCAGGCCGCAACAATGGGAAAGCAGATGCCTTATTGTTGTAGGGCTGGTTCTGTTTATCGGTTATTATTGTCGGTTATGACTACAATCACCGATGTCCAGAATCTTCCCTTCCTTACCACTTTCTGTTCCTATGCTGATTAACTATATATATATGTATATACCGACTACTTAATGAAAACAAGTCTGTTCTAATAAATGAATATTATATTAAACACACCCAAAATGTCTACAACAATAATATATAGATTTCTAGATAGCAATGATGTAAAACCCCCAGAGTTACTAATACCCACGTTACCTAAATATACACACAGGCACACTATATTAATTAATTACATTCATTCACCTGCCCCTAACTATCCCTGATTATTAGAGAGAGAAATAGATATAGAGATAGATATAGGGAAGTAGAGAGATAGATATAGAGATAGATATAGGATGATACTTAGGCTTAGGCCAGATGAGGATGTCCTATTGCATGGTGGTTCCAAGTAGAAAAGAGAGCGAGCTATTGTGTCTGAGTGCCTTTTAACCTGTCCCTGAGCTGTGCACGTGACGGACACACCTCCTCATCCGTGCACTTCTGACAGGGTTGTAAGGGTGCACGCTCACCATGCACTATATTGAAATGAGGTGTCTCCTGCCACTATAGATAGGTAGGCATGACTATTCCCATTGTTTGCCAATCACCTAGACATCTTGGCTGCTGTAGTTAGTTAGCAGAAAGAGGTGAGAATAACCCTTTGTGCCAGCAGCCTGTAGATCTTTGATATTTAAATTAAGGGTCTTATCTGCTGGCTTCTCACATTAAAATGCAAGAATGGACATCTTCTGATATGGTAATTAACCATGTCAGTAGAACAGATTTCCATCAGATACAACTGAATTGGTCAATGTTATAACTAAAATATGAAGGGACATTTATTATGGCCTATTACACCAATGTGGGCATAAATATAGATATATACACATACATGCCCACAAAGAGATATATATTTATGCGTCATATTAATTGTTAATTATGCCATCACTTCCCCCTCAACATTCCCCCTTTTGTCGGAAAATACGACAATAAAATAAGTGGGAAGTGTGGAATATATTTGCCTACTCAATCCTATCACCAAAAACCGTTCAGGATGAAATGAAGTAAAATTTTCCACTTTGGTATCTAGACATCACCCATCGCCATCACCTCTCCCCTGCCGTTCGCCGTAATCCAGTGTCTCCATCCATAGATTCCACCAAAGTCATCTTTGTGGATCTTCTTGATCTGTTTGGTTCAGGAATAAAGATCTCTATTTGTCAGTACACTTCTGATCTTGTCGTTGCCAATCTCGAGAAAGACGCCTATCCCCAAGTAGTCTTCTTCCAGCTTGACTGCTTAGACTCTGGAGTTGCTGCACCTTCGTCTCTTGATCGGCCCACAGAGTTTTCCTGTGTTCGCCCCTCTCCCTACCAGATTTTTTTTTTTTTTTTAAGTCTGGTGTGTAGGGACTTCCGGGGATCACAATCTGTAGCTGGGCCTCACCAGGTGGTTTCTTGGAGCACCTCCTTCTTGGGATTAGATCAATCAGGGGATGGCATTCTTCTTAGCTGAGGCACGACTTTCATCAGAGACTTCTCCTGTAAGCTTGATTGAAGCATCTATCGTTAAAGTGGTTCTTCCATGGATAGATAGTTGAATCTCTACTAGGCAGGTCAGAGTTTATTGGGTAGGGGATGATATCAGCACACCTAAGTTGACTGTAAGAAGAACGCAGTCCACCGACCTTCAATCCATCCCTTATGAACGTTACAGTCTCAAGGATTGAAGTAGCAAATATCTTAGACAATGATGGGGCCTGTCCCTGCAGAACCTTACTCTTTCCTCATTCATACAAAAAAAACAAACAAACCTATATCCCTCCCTCCGCAAACAAATACCATAAATCAAAGTAAAAGCCAAACAAAATATACAATGTTATGAGGTTTCAGGGCGGAGTTGACGTAATGTCCTAAACACTCTTATCAAATATAATATCAAGGTTTCAGGACTTTTAGTGCTAAGTCCTGGACCTTCTTCGGCGATTAAATTCATGAAGTTCTGCCTGGTTCTCTTGTATCTGGTGGGCAAGTCTCTTTACTCTCCGGTAAACTAGGCACAGTCCAATGTACATAACAAGAACAAGAACCAGAAGAACAATCACAGGGTGGATAATGAAATTAAAGAATGATGTAGCTGTCGGACTATAGCCAAATATACTTTCCCACCAGGACACCTTAGAGTCTGTATCTAAGGCATTGGTAATCCTCGTTATCTTGGTTTTGTCATGCTCAAGCTGAATTGTGGCTTGATTCTCAGCCTCATGAAGATTTCGGAGTATGTCGTCTTCTTCGCTGAAATCTAACAAGAGACGCTTGAGCTCACGACCAAAACCAAGAGGAATCTTTTGCAGTCTCACAGGAGTGTCAGGGCGAATGTCGAGTCTCTTCTCCGGTGTTATCGGGGTCCTCCCCTGCTGATCTGTGACATCTAATCCTAAAACGGGACTAAGGGTACAATATGCTCCTGGGAGGAGTATGCCTCTTTCGGTGCAATTAGTGCCATATAAAGAATACGTTACATTTTTCCCTTGGTACCAACACCAATACCCTTGACCCAAATATTTCAGACGAGAGGAGGGTATTGTGTTAGTCTTCAACTCACATGACCCCTCAGAGTCCCAACACTGGTGCCTAAGCACCCTATCTTGGCTCCCTTGACAGAGGATAGCATCCTCTTTCCTCCAACATCCCTCTGTATCAAACAGATAAGGATGGCCTCGCTCATAGGTTAGGATGTCTGAGGTGAGCTGTGGATGAAGCACCGTCTGATTGCTAACAACAATTCCTATATTCATGGCACTGTACCCCTTCTTGATATTACCAGATACAGGTGCCAAAGAAGGTGCCGTGCAGGTGAGATTATGACACCCATGCCATTGAACCAGCCACCAGTTTGTATGGTTGGCTGCAAACGGGGAGATTAGGGAACTTACTCTTTGTCTGAGGTTGAATGGGAAGTGGCCCTTGTATAGAGAGGACACTATATGCTTTAGGTTGTCAGAGAGTTCACTCTGGACCTGCGTACATGCTAGGGCAAACTGAAGTCTGTCTTGCACTTCTACAAGACCTGCAACTAACCTTCTAAACTTCTCTCGTAGAGCTGAAGATAGAGAGGTAGTGGCATCAATGTGCGAATGTTGCAAACCCTCTAAGACATGGTTTACATCAAGCTGAGTTCTGAACCCTTCCCCAGCATGTCGCGCAATGTCCCCGAGCTTACCTCTCAGGACTTCCATATCCATAGTGTTCAGGGCACCTACTCCCAATGCACCTCCACTAATTCCCATCTCTATCAAGTCTCTCCTACTCCTGAATTTCCTGTGTCGGGGATCATCTTTTCTCACTTCTTGCCCCGCCTCTACCCATCCTCTCATCATGTCAATTTGGTTCCTCACAAACTCCTCACATCTGTGATCCCAGTGATCTACTCTGAAGTCATCTACAGAAATTCGCCATGTATATAGGACGAATTTAGTTCCTGTGATGATCTTCCATGGGGATGACAGTTGATGAGCTATGGGATCTGCCAATTGGTGGGTAGAAACATTGCAAGAATCCAGGTGCGGTTTGACTGGTTGGAGACCTTCAGCCTCATATGGGACCCTTACCACGGTCACACATACTTGTCCTCTACCACTGAACTGGTACCACTGATCGCTATCTCCTGCCTGTAACGCTAGGTTTCCTATTGGTTTGGATTTGGACAGATAGACCCACTGTGTAAATGACCAGCACCCTTCGTCCACCGCCTCACAAAAAGGCCACTTAAATGGACCGTCTATATTGATGTCAAAGTTAATGTCCCTGCCTCTGGGGTCTTTCCAGTCAGAAGACACGTATTTGCTTCGTATTCCTCAGTCATAGGGGCACCATCCATCCATACATCCACAATTGGGGTGTCCACCCCATTGCATACTAAGTCCCACCTCCAGGGATTAGTATCCAATTTTACCATCTGTGTATCCGGTTCCCAGTGGGCATAGGTGATGAAATAGTATCCCGTCACCTCCGATACACAGACTTCTCTCATGATCGTAATCATGAAAGACCGTATGGATGGCTACCCCTCTACTCGAGTATACCTCAAATCCTTGGCATCGGTCCGTACCTTTAAAACTGTTGCTCGGTATAAGCCCTCCAGTTTCACTGGACCACTCTGATTGTTCCATAATGCCTGGCCAGAGTTACTGCAGTTTAACTTTAACATCAATACACTAGTCCGTAAGTAATCTGTGGACACATGTCCTTGGGCATATTTGGATTCCCTGGTGATGGTCATCTGGGAATCCCTCAACATACAATATGCCTTTTACAAGTACGAGTCTATCAAAGTACGTCCTTACCCTCAACCCATCTTGACTATCCTTCCTAGTGAAGGTAGCCTGTAAGATATACCACCCGCTATACTCTGCTCCAGTGACATCTTCAGGACTCAGAATGCCTCCTTTAGTACACAACACCAAAGTGGAGTTGGCTTCCACTTTGTTATAGGGGTGCAAGTGGGGATCCCTGGACATCCATCTCAAAGACATGATGGGTTTTGGGTCTGAGTCTTGAAAATGTTGGAACTCCTTGAGACAGAGGGCGTGTAAGTCATGTTGTATGGCAGACACATTCTCTACAGGGGTATAATGCTGTGTGACACCATTAGCAAAACCTTATCTCTGGAACCCATACAGATACCATTGTCCTGGAATGAAGTTAAAATTACTGTACGGTTCTTGGATTTTACCTTCTAGGCATTCTACCATTAAGAGACCTGGTCCCAAAACTGACATAGTTGTACCATTATTAGGTTCCCAACCATTCCCTGAAGAGGCTGAGCCTGCCATCATCATGCTTACCACTAGCGTCACAAACTGGAGGTGTACCCTGTTCAGGTATTCCCTACTTCTCTGGCCACTTGATATCGTTGTGGCCTGGCATCCAGTGACCTGTTGAATGATTATAGTGGTTTTACGTATATCTGTTATTGTAGATTCATGTATGCTATATTTACAATGTTACTTAGGGAGCCACCTTCGATCTATCAACCCCCCCTCCTTTCACTCAACTCTACTTGTGCAACTATGATTGAGTTGGTGAGGATCCAAAAGGATTCCTGACGTCTAGAGGATCTCTTTTTTGTTGTCATCGGCCTCTGTACCCTTAGCATGGTGTCGCCCATTACTTCAAGGACCTGGTAAGGTCCTTACCAGTTTGCGTCCCATGGTCCGGATCGGCGAAAGATTTTTACCATAACCTTTTCCCCTACAGAAGGCAATGGTGTCTCCCCCTGTAGGTACGGTTTGTGCAACCGTAAAGCTGCATGAGGCAGCAGTTCCTTTAGGTTCATTTGAACCTGTTGCAGGAACATGTCTCTGGCAATGGCATTTTTCATGGGCTCAGACAGTTGGGGCTCGTTGGGTAGACACAGGGGCATTTTGCGTCCAGTCATCAGCTCAAATGGTGTGATACCGGTACTGGTAGCTTCTGTTGCTCGGATACCCATCAGTACCGCCGGAAGGGATATTACCCATGAGGAACCCTTCTCCAGCAGTGCTTTAGAAAGTCGTGATTTGAGTGTGCGATTCATTCGTTCCACAATTCCAGCCGCCTTAGGGTTATAGGCAAAATGGAACCTTTGCTTTACGTCCAAAAGTCCACAAAGCGCTTTCATGACCTTACCCGTGAAATGTGTCCCTCTGTCTGATTCTATCACTCTTGGAAAACCCCATCGTGAGAGAACCTGTTCCCAAAGAACCCGGGCTGTAGTGGAAGCTGAATCATTGACTGTGGGGATGGCTTCTACCCATTTGGAGAAAACATCCACCACCACCAGAGCGTAACGGCAGTTACGACTTCCTGCTGGTAATGGTCCGATGTAATCAATCTGGATTGCGGACCACGGACCCTCTGCTGGTGGAACACGCTGCAGCACTGGCTTCAGGGCTGATGCTCTTGGGTTGACCTGAGCACATACCAGACATTGCTGGGTGACTTCCTCTACTGTGTTGGACATTCCAGACCAGTATAATTTGTCTTTCAGGAGGGACAGTAGCTTGTCCCGACCAAGGTGCCCAAACAGTTGGTGGTTTAGTCTTGTCAGTTCTGCCTGTAGATGTTGCGGGACTACTAGTAGAGGAAGTTGTTGGGTACCAGTATCATGACACAGAATTCCCTGACATATTGTCCAGGGATGCTGTGGAGCTGCGATATGTGTCAGTAGATCTTTTGCCTGTTCCTCTTCAAATGACACAGGGCCATCTTTTAGTTTGGTTTGCCTCACTGCAATCTGGAATGCAGGGATCTGCTCAGTTCCTGGTTCCCGAAGGACACCAGACACTGCTGCAAACTTGGCCAGTTCGTCGGCCTTGTTATTTCCTATGGTCAAAGGCTGTTCTCCTCTTTGATGTGCTGGGACTTTTATAATGGCTGCCTCCGCTGGATGTGTCATGCCCCAATCCCACAATTCCTTTAGGACTGTAACGTGGGCCAGAGGTTTATTCTGGCTGTCCACAAACCCTCGTTTTTTCCATGTGTTCAGGTGCAGGGTGAGAGATCGAACTACATATGAACTGTCACTATATATAGTTCGATTCCCTGAAGGTTGAAGGAGGAGAGCCTCCTTGACAGCCTCCAGTTCAGCCCGTTGTGCTGACATGTGACCTGGCAGCCGGACAAGACTCTGGGTGCCTGTGGTCTCATCCAGCACTGCAAATCCGGACACATACGTGCCGTCCAGACAGAAACGAGAGCCGTCAACAAAGATGACCCTGTCTTCTAGATGTCTGTCGGTCCTGAATATTTGTGGTGTACTGGATAGTGATGGTTGACCACAGTCATGTTCGGTCCCTGTCATGTTTAACAACTGGGACAGAACATACTTTGCCTTGTGGTCCACTTTCAGATTCCGGCCACTGAGGTCCATGATCCATTTCCCGAATCTCTGTTGGGAGACTCCAGGGAGTGTATCTCTGAGTAAAAGAACCAAAGGAGAATGTGGTGTCTGTACAGTCAGAGATCTGAAACCTACAATATGCTCAGTGGTTTTAACGGCATAGTGTATGGCAGCCAGTTGTTTGGCACATTCGTCGAACCCTCGTTCGACTGGCGAGAGGAGTCGGGAAAAGTATCCCAGTGGTCTGCTATCATGTCCTATCTGCTGTAGAAGGACAACAGAGATAGATTCAGTCCCAGCATGTGCCTGGATGGCCATTTCTCCATCTGGGTTGGGGGTGGCTAACACAGGTGCAGAGGAGAGGTCTCTTTTCAGAGTTGAAAAGGCCTCATCCTGTGCTTCTGACCAGCCCTGGAGTGAGGGTTCTTCTCCTCTGAGGAGTTCATAAAGGGGTTTCGCTTTGGCAGCAAAATCCTCTATGAATTCCCTCATGAAGTTAGCCACTCCCAGGAACTTCCGTAAGTCCTGTAGAGTGCCAGGCTGAGGTAACTTGACCATAGCTTCCACTCGGGCTGCCACAATTCCTTTGGCTCCAAAAGAGACCTGCACCCCAAGGAAAGTCACCTCTGTTCTGGCCAAATTTGCCTTGTGAGGACTCAGCTTGAGTCCAGATTTAGATAGGAGTCCCAAGAGCTCCCTTAACAGAATCAAGTGTTCTTCCATGGTCTCTGTGTGCAAGAGTAAGTCATCTACATATTGCAGGAGAAATTCCGGCCGAGAAAACACGCTCAGTACGGCCGCCAATGCCTGATGAAAATACGTAGGACTACTGTGGAACCCCTGGGGGAGCACATTAAACATGTACTGTTTGTTCCCCACTGTGAAAGCAAATTTGTACGTACAGTTTTCTGTGAGTTCAATAGAGAAGAACCCATTGGCGACATCAATGGTCGAGAATATGCGGCTTTTGCCACTTATCCTCGCCATTATGTCAGGAGTTAGTGCAACTACGGGGGCAGACATCGGAGTGTACTTATTAAGGACACATAGGTCTATGGTGAGACGCCACGCATCAGTGTCCTTTTTCTTCACAGGCCATAGAGGGTTGTTGCACATTGAATTCCCCTCTATGACCACACCCTTGGTTTCCAATTCCAGGACAGTGTTGACTATCGACTGTGTTGCTTCCGGTGGAAAGCGATATTGACGTTGAGGTGGTGGGTCTGGCCCCTGTATGTCCACCTGGACACCAATCAATCTGCCACAGTCATTTTTACCCTGGGCCCACAGATCAGGATGTTCGTACACAATGGGTTCAAGGTCTATATTATGAGAGACCTCTGGCCATTTGTGTTCGAGCATATCAGCAGAATTCTCCATTGCTGGCAAAGGTGGTCCCAGACACTGGCGTTGTATGACACACACCTTGGATTGCCTGGGTCCCTTCCACACAATGCAGTTTGCCAAATCCAGGATCCATCCATTTTGGGTCATTACATCAGTTCCAATGATGTTGTCAGAACCAGGGTAATACCACATTGGGATCTTGAGGGTTAAGTGTTTGGCAATGTGGACAATCACTTCCTCAATTCTGTGGGCCTTCACCCCCCCTTGTTGGTGATCAAATCCGATCACCACACACTGAGGGCTGTTTGGATGCAAATCATGTTTGATATTGGTAATGGAGATAATTTGTGTGTCCTGATCTTTAATTCTGGCTTTTATGTGGGGCCTCCCTGAAGAATCCAGTATGACAGGACATACTGGAGCCAGCTCTTTAGGAATCCCTAATTGTCAATCGATGTTGACAAGATTTCCAGTAGGTACCTGAGAGGTACATACTGCAATTTGGAGATCCTCAACCATAGTTCTAGTTGTGGAATCAGTAGATTCCACAACCCCTGTACTATCAACTGGGGCATTTACAGTGGCAACACATTTTGGTGTCTGCTCTTGTAAATATCCCCGAGATCCATCAGCATGTTCCCCCACTGTTCTGGCATAATTAGGTTTCATCTTGAAACCATTAATATTGCCAGATTTTTCAGGGCTGTTTCGGCTCCGTACCCACTGAGGACAATTTTTCTTCATGTGCCCAAATTGCAAACATAGAAAGCATTGAATGCTCCCTGTCCTCTCAAATGGTGGGGCCGAGGGGCGAACAGCTGACTTCTTTCTAGCATGGCACACACGTTCATCTTGTGATCTAACGTGTACAGGCACATGCTCTCTAACCTTAACCGACTTTTTATTGTGCAGTAGATCTTGTCTACACTGCTCAATAATCATGGCCGCATCAGTGAGCGATGGTTCTCTCGCTGCACTCAACCTAATTGCAGTATCAAGGTATGGGAATTTTTCCACAAACATGCGGATCATGCCTTGTGGAATACCGATACCTTGATCCATAGTGACCTTCCTGTACATAGTTTCAAATCGACTACACAGCGATAAAGGTTCATCGTGTATAGTTGGTCTGAATTTCATCAGGATTTCTGGAGTCACGTCCCTGTGGCCCGTTGCCAGTGTCATTAGTAAGGAAAGGCGTTCTTCCTTATCATGAAACTGTCCATTACTGGGTTCCGTGCTCCCCATTGCCTCATACCTCTGATTGAGGTGTGTAGGCAACCACAACTTGAATAGCTCCATTCGAAGTTCTGGAGCCACAGAATATTTATTGCAGTGACCTTCAAAGATATCACATGCAGTAAACGCATCTAGACTGGGATCATATTTTGGGATCTCCTTGCAGATCCGTAACAGAAATTTTATCCTTTCCATACTGTTACGGTTAGGATAAAATTAATCTGACCTTACTGAACGATTTGGCGAATTGGAAGTGGTGTGATCCCTTTCCCACCTACCTCCATATCCCCAACTCTCGTCCTGACCCTGGAAGCGGTCGCTACGTGTATACTCCCTTGGTGTTTGAGTGAAATGTAGCGGACCGTTCCACCTGTCCCCTGGACTCTATAGCTCCGGATCTCTGATCCATGGGAGACGTGGACCCTGTTGCCGCGGTCTCCCCATCCTGTGCAGTACCCCAAACACAAACCTGTTTCGTGGGCAAAGGCACCATGCTATTTGTACCAGGCCGTGACAGATTAGAGATGACCTGTTGCAAATTCGCAATCGTTTGCGACTTTGCAGCCAGATCCTCTCTAAGTGTGCTCACTAGTGCATCCATGGATGCAACTCTGCTCTTGAACTGATTTATCTCAGTATACAGACTGAGGAGCTCTCTATCCATGTCAGAATAATAGGTTTCTTTCTCTGATATCCTAGATTCTAACACACAGATTTCCCGGCCCCTGTCGGCTGTACACTGGGCCCTTTCTTCTAGCTCAGTTTCTAGAGTATGTATACGTTTAATGCTCTCCACACAACAATGGCAGTGTAGGTTATCCGATGTGTAAACTTTGTCTGCCTTTCTTGTGTTAGCAAGTGTTTCCACATGCTCTGGCCTGCAAATGCTGTCTTCAAAAGTATACACTAATTTTGCCAGCATTTGGAGGCGTTTCTTAGTTTTGTGGAAAACACTTTTACTAATACAAACTCTATCATGTGCGTATATCTGGTCCAGTAAAGTTGACCAGAGCATCTCTGTGGACTTATATGTGGTTGGCAGTATTGGGTTAAATGTGCTATTTCTACACAGGTGTTTGAGGGTGGAGAAGTTCATACTCACCTGTTCAGAGGCCATGTTGCTTGGTGCAGTCTGTTCCTTCGTCCCTCTTGTGTTGCTTGGAAAAAGGTCCTTTACTCCGGAACGCCTTCTTTCCCGACCAGCTGGACTCCTCAGATGAACCAAACGTTGATCGTGTGAATCGTGTAAAGGAATCAGAAAAATCGGTAAAATCAGAAAAAGGTTCTCTGATGAGGACTGTGTCCTGTGTCTTACTAAGACTGAAAACTGTGTCACCCGTCTGAGCTATCAGGGCACTGAACGTACAGAATAACGGATCACTTCACCGTGCCTCCTGTTATCTGTGTCCACGTTCCTCTGGCCTGATCTGCTCCAGATGATGACCACAGGTTTTCAGTACAAAAGACACTAGAACAACCTCAAACAGTGGGCCTAGGCTCGCCAATTTGTTGTAGGGCTGGTTCTGTTTATCGGTTATTATTGTCGGTTATGACTACAATCACCGATGTCCAGAATCTTCCCTTCCTTACCACTTTCTGTTCCTATGCTGATTAACTATATATATATGTATATACCGACTACTTAATGAAAACAAGTCTGTTCTAATAAATGAATATTTATTAAACACACCCAAAATGTCTACAACAATAATATATAGATTTCTAGATAGCAATGATGTAAAACCCCCAGAGTTACTAATACCCACGTTACCTAAATATACACACAGGCACACTATATTAATTAATTACATTCATTCACCTGCCCCTAACTATCCCTGATTATTAGAGAGAGAAATAGATATAGAGATAGATATAGGGAGGGAGAGAGATAGATATAGAGATAGATATAGGATGATACTTAGGGTTAGGCCAGATGAGGATGTCCTATTGCATGGTGGTTCCAAGTAGAAAAGAGAGCGAGCTATTGTGTCTGAGCGCCTTTTAACCTGTCCCTCAGCTGTGCACGTGACGGACACACCTCCTCATCCGTGCACTTCTGACAGGGTTGTAAGGGTGCACGCTCACCATGCACTATATTGAAATGAGGTGTCTCCTGCCACTATAGATAGGTAGGCATGACTATTCCCATTGTTTGCCAATCACCTAGACATCTTGGCTGCTGTAGTTAGTTAGCAGAAAGAGGTGAGAATAACCCTTTGTGCCAGCAGCCTGTAGATCTTTGATATTTAAATTAAGGGTCTTATCTGCTGGCTTCTCACATTAAAATGCAAGAATGGACATCTTCTGATATGGTAATTAACTATGTCAGTAGAACAGATTTCCATCAGATACAACTGAATTGGTCAATGTTATAACTAAAATATGAAGGGACATTTATTATGGCCTATTACACCAATGTGGGCATAAATATAGATATATACACATACATGCCCACAAAGAGATATATATTTATGTGTCATATTAATTGTTAATTATGCCATCACTTCCCCCTCAACACTTATCCCGAATGCCGCACCTGAAAGACGTGGAAGAGGAACCGGAAGAGTTGGAAGAGATTGAACTACCGGCCTTTCATCGTTCAAAGGTACAAGACTATCAGCCCGGCGCCTACCAAAGAAAGCAGGAAGTAAATCTTAACCCGTTAAGACACTACGAATGGGCCGAAACCCAAGATAACGATCCGGCCGTGAAGCTAGTGAAAGACCTGCTTACGCAACAAAGCACACACCCTGATCAGAATGCCCCAGCTGAAGCTATACAGCTATGGAAGGATAGAGGCAAGTTGTTCCTGCATCAAGGGAAGCTCTGTAGAACGCATACCAATCCTAAAACGCATGAACTGGTCTGGCAGATTATCGTGCCCAAGCGAGCCATTCAAATGGTCTTAGAAGCTTATCATGACAACGCAGGTCATTTTGGATGGAAGAAGTTAGAAGCAATCCTAAGAGACAGATTCTATTGGGTTGGCATGAGAAGATCCATTGAACTATGGTGCAGAAGATGTGCCGCATGCAACCTCAGAAGGAAAGATCCACAGAAAGCTCCGATTCAACCAATAGTAACCAAGCAACCACTTGAACTAGTCGCATTAGATCACGTCAAGTTGTCACCAAGCCGGTCAGGCTATGTCTATGCCTTAACCATCGTGGACCATTACTCACGCTTCTTAGTGGTGGTACCCATCAAAGACTTGACAGCGAAGACGGCAGCAAAAGCATTCCAGACGCATTTCTGTAGACCACATGGTTACCCAGAACAAGTCCTTGCAGACCAAGGTCCAGCTTTTGAATCAGAACTATTCAAGGAATTCTGCAATATGTACGGTTGTAAGAAGATTCGCACAACAACGTATCATCCCCAAACAAATGGTCTATGCGAGAAGATGAATCATATCGTAATTGAACTGTTAAAGACCTTACCAGAGTCAGAAAAAAACCAGTGGCCAGATAAATTACCTGATTTGGTAGACTTATACAACCATGTCCCCGTGAGTTCTACAAACTGCACTCCAGCATACCTTATGCGCGCAAGACCCAGTAAATTACCAATTGATCTAGAAATGGGAATTGAAAAACCAGATACAGAAGTAGAAGAAACAGATTGGGATACCAAACGTCAGAAGCAGTATCAACAAGTTCAAGAATGTGTAGAGAGAAACCTACAACAAGCAAGAGCAAGACAAGAAAAGACCTTTAAGAAGCATGCTCAAGCAATGCTATTAAAAGAAGGTGATCAAGTTCTCAAGAGAAAGAGACGTACAAACAAACTGGATAATCAGTGGGAAACCGTCCCATACACAGTCTTACCATCTAACCTAGACAATGTTAAAACCTGTTTGATAAGCAAAGATGAAGGAAGAACTTCAGCAGTCGTATCTCGTGATCAACTCAAATTGTGTCCTGAAACCCTGAAGACACCTGAAGTCACAGAATCCGTACAGGTCCAACCTATCCAAGAAAAAGAAGAAGAAGTATTCCACACGGTACTAGGAGATTTTCCTAAAACATGGCCAAATTATCATGGAGCAGTTGTCGTACCAATGATTGCATTCCCTTCAATGGTGGACCCAAAACCAGAACCTGTGTTACCAGAACCTGTGTTACCAGAACCCGTGTTACCAGAAGAAGACCCAAGACTTGAAGAACTGGAAGTAGAATCCGAAGAGGAAGAACAAATTCCTGGTCCCAGTGAACTTGCCAGTCCTGCAGTCAGACCTCCATCTGCCATAACACCAAGCACCCCAAATAAGTACACGTCTACTCACACTATCAGATTAACTCCACCAACATTGCGCAGATCAGAGCGTAGTACGCAAGGTCAGTTACCAGCTAGGGACAAAGAGTAAAATGCAGAATTAAATATGTAATGTAAATATGTTTGTTTAAATGTAAAGTAAACGTAAATTGAGCCCAGTAGACTGTGTCCAAGAGGGTGGAGGAACTGGATTGACCCCCATGTACATTAAGTTAGGGAAAGAAAGTGCCTGGGGGTGGTGTAGCGAATTCAGGCCTCCTAAGCAGAAACGCCCATGGACAAATGTATATAATTATTGCAACGTTAAAAAGCCCAGTACCTACAGAGACTATCCTGTATGAACTTTGAACTTTTCTTATTTACTTATGGACCATATATACCATGGACTGGTTGTGGTAAGAACTCTCTTGTATATATTCATCAGCCCGGAGGCAATAGACTAAACCCCCAGAAAGACTGCTTTTTGACATTTTGGACTCTTTTTCACATTTTAGTGATTTTTGTACTTTTTCATTTTTAAGTCTTTGTTAATATTAATTGTGTTTAATTGTTGTTTACTTGTTTTTCTACAGTCCCGGAGTACTGTATTTAACTAAGGGGGAATGTGGCACCCCATGGGTTAATGTGCCACAATAACACCACATGGGTTCTCTACCCACTACACACTGACGAACACTAGCACCTCTGGGCCAAGAGGGGGAGCACCACCTGCTTCCTTATATACTCTTGCTCATGAGGGAAAGATCAGTTCAGCACGGTGCAGTGCTGTGAAGAGGACACAGAGCAGAGTTAGCTCAGTGCAGACCTAGCAAGGGTCAGGGGAACAGGAGAACTACAGATAGAGAAACACGTCTGGGAGCTGGAGTGACACCTTCACTTGCCCCAGAAGAGCACACAGAACGGACACCGGATCCGGTACTGTGTCTGGCACCCACAGCACAGTGAATCCAGGAACAGTGGGGTCTCTAGATGCCCCTAGTACCAGAGCAAAGCAACACGGAGGGGTCAGCAAAGCACAGAGGACTCAAGTTGCCTAGCCAAGTGGTACCAGCAGAATACAGAGAGAGAGACGTGAGGAATCCCAGCAGCTCAGCTAATAGCAGCAGCCAGGACACACACACAGTGCAGCATAAGGACGCTGACGACCCCGGACAGGGTGGGAAGAGAACTCAGCCCCATTACAGACTCCGTGGACTATAATCTGCAATAACATCAGCAGTAAAGCTTTGGAAAACAGCAAAACTGTGAGTCTGTGTATTGATTGCGACCTTTGCTCCAGATTCAGCACAGAGAGCTCCCCCCTGCTACAAGCCTGTGAGCTCTGCAGTCTCAGGAGAGAAAGAGAAGTGCACCAGTGTCTACCAAATGTGAGTGTGTGTCCTTTAACCCCGTCTCCACCATCTATAACCCCAATAGACTTTAACCCTTACTGCCCCGGGGGATACAGTTCTCCCCACTGGAACTACACCATCTCCGCTGCCATTCCATCACCCCCGGAGGTTCTGCAGCAGCGGCGGCCCCATCGCTGGCCGCATCAAGTGGGTGGCGTCACGAGTGACAAATCCCCTTGTAAATATTCCCCATCTTATTGTGCGGGCCCAGGGACACGGTCCGGACCGAGCCACCCGTGACTTCCCCGGCACCGACCGGTCCAGTACCGAGTACCCCCGTCCCGTGGGGGCTCCACACATGTACCTACATTTAGTATTTTATCTGTCTGACTATTGTATGTGTATTTTTAAGTTTTTAATTATTATGTTATCCAATAAATAATATATTTTTATTGATTTGAGCCTTGCACATTTCTACATAGGTATTCCTGTATATACTATCTACTATACTATGAGTACAACTTCTCGTGTTTAAGCGCTATGTCAGGGTTAGGGATGTGCGAATCTACTCACTAGGACTCGTTACTCGGCGAGTAGTAAGGGACTCGCAGGACTCGGTACTCTGCGAGTTTCCCAGCATTTACTCGCACGAGTCCAATGCAAATCAATGGCAAACGCTGACAAAACTAGGATTGCCATCGTCTTGCATTAGACTCGGCTACTGTGCTAGTGATAGCAGGGAAACTCGCAAAGTAACTGCTGTTACTTTGCGAGCCGAGTCCGGCTGTCTTCTCTGCGCAGGCTGCCGCAGCTCCAGGGTCCTAGAGCCCGCCTGCTCACAGAGATGATGTAGCAGTGCTGAGATTGTTCTCAGTCTGCTCATTCCCTGTGCATAGACATCTATATCTATGCACAGGGGATGTAGCAGAGAGGACATCGCGTTTTGGACTGCGTCGGACAGAAGAGGATTTTTTTAATTAAAGATGGAGTCCCTAATGGCTTTTTTTTTTATTTCAAATAAAAATTTTTCTCTGTGTTGTGTTTTTTTAATCCTTTATTGGAGATTCTTAGTGGCTGGGTCAAACGTGGCCTGACATTAAGAATCTTGGGCTTAATACCAGCTTGTATTACAAAGCTGGTATTAACCCCTTTATTACCCAGCGTGCCACCGCCACCAGGGCCACTGGAAGAGCGGGGTTCAGCGCCAGAGTATGGCGCTTCAATGAACGCGCCATCTTCTGGGGTGGCTGCGGGCTGCAATTTGCAGCGGGGGGTGCCCAGAAAGCTTGGGCATCCCTGCGCTGCAGATTCCAGCCCCCAGCTGCTTAGCTGTACCTGGCTAGACATAGAAATTGTGCGGAGCCCCACGCATTTTTTTTTCATTATTTCATGAAATTCATGAAATAATTAAAAAAAAGGGCTCCCCTATATTCTTGTGTCCGGCCAGGTACAAATAGGCACCTGGGGGTTGGGGGCAGCCCGTCGCTGCCTGCTGGATCCGGCTGGTTCCAGAAATACGGCGAAGCCCACGTGAAATTTTTTTCTGACAAATCCATAAAACAATGTAAATAAAAGGGACTGCATCTTTATTAACCCCTGGACCATGGGCGAGGGGTTAATAAAGATGCAGTCCCTTTTTTAGGATTGTTTTATTGATTTTTCAGAAAAAAATTACATGGGCTTCGCCGTATTTCTGGAACCAGCCGGATCCAGCAGGCAGCGACGAGCTGCCCCCAACCCCCAGGTGCCTATTTGTACCTGGCCAGACACAAGAATATAGGGGAGCCCTTTTTTTTTATTATTTCATGAATTTCATGAAATAATTAAAAAAAAATGCGTGGGGCTCCTCGCAATTTCTATGTCTAGCCAGGTACAGCTAAGCAGCTGGGGGCTGGAATCCGCAGCGCATTGATGCCCAAGCTTTCTGGGCACCCCCCGCTGCAAATTGCAGCCTGCAGCCGCCCCAGAAGATGGCGCGTTCATTGAAGCGCCATCCTCTGGCGCTGAACCCCGCTATTCCAGCGACCCTGGTGGCGGTGGCACGCTGGGTAATAAAGAGGTTAGGGCCAGCTTTGTATTATCAGCTGGTCCTAAGCCCGAAATTTATGGCGGTCACGCCAATATTAGACATGACCGCCATGAATTTCTATTAAATTGATTTAAAAAAAACATAACACAGAGAAGATTTTTTATTAGAAATAAAAAAAAAAGCCATTAGGGACTCCATCTTTAATTAAAAAAATCCTCTTCCGTCCGACGCAGTCCAAAACGCGATGTCCTCTCTGCTCATCCCTGTGCATAGATATAGATGTCTATGCACAGGGAATGAGCAGACTGAGAACAATCTCAGCTCTGCTACATCAGGCAGCAGGCGGGCTCTAGGACCCTGGAGCTGCAGCAGCCAGCACACAGAGCAGACAGGACTCTTATCTGTGCGAGTTTCCCAGCGATTACTTGCAAAGTAAACAAGTCCAATGCAAATCAATGGCAAAACTAGGATTGCTTCAGGCTGAAGCTTCCGAGACACATCTGTGATTTGTAAATCGCACACTACTCGCTATTACTCGCTATTACTGGCTTCCCCATTCATTAACATTGGACTCGCTAGACTCGCAACGAGTAGCGAGTCCTGGGCTCGGACTCACTAGAGTCAAGCGGTTCCGAGTAATTTAGGATTCGCCCATCACTAGTCAGGGTTTCATTATCTTCTAGAAACTCTACAACATAAGACAACATGTTATCTGTACAAAATGTGAACGCATTTTTGTACTCAGTCTAATTATTTGAAGGACACCTTATTAAATATTCGTTCATTTTCCGAAAAAGAGGTATACAACTAAGAGCTCTTGTAATTTCTAGTGCCACATGCCAGGCAACTCGAGTTTTACTCTTCTGCTTTGACTCATGGATTTCATAGTACCCATGTTTGTTTGGGTTGGAGCTTTTGGCTGCACAACAGGTTTCTACCACAACTATCACAAGTAGATGATATCAGGTTTGGAGCTTGCATTTCCATCATGGTGATAGACAAGCAAATTCATCATGGAGATTGAGATGTGTACCCATCATGGTGTGATTGAGATGCATACCCATCATGGTGATTTACAAGTATACCCATCATAGTACTTGGAATGTATACCCTTCATAGTGACTGAGATGCATACCCATCTTAGTGATTGAGATGCATAACCATCATTATGATTAAGAAGCATTACACTTCATGGTGCTAGAGAAGCAAATCCATATTGGTGATTTAGAAGCATACCCATCATGGTGATTGAGATGCATACCCATCATGGTGATTGAAAAGCATACCCATCATGATAATTGGGAAGCCTACCCATCATAGTGATTGAGAAACATATCCATCATGTTGGTTGAGAAGCCTACTCTTCATGGTTATGTAGAAGCATACCCATCATGGTAATTCAAGAGAGGGGGAGGGGGAGCGCACAATAGTGTAGTATCCGAGGGACACCCGGGGGATTTAACACAAGGGTCCAGTCCAAGTATAGAAAACAAATAGGCGGCACTCACCGTGTGTTTGTAGGTGCTTTCTTTATTGAAGAGGTGCGGGGAGGGGGTGCATGAAGGTACAGACGACAGGTCCTGTTTCGCGGTTTGCCCGCTTCTACAGACCTGTAGAAGCGGGCAAACCGCGAAACAGGACCTGTCGTCTGTACCTTCATGCACCCCCTCCCCGCACCTCTTCAATAAAGAAAGCACCTACGAACACACGGTGAGTGCCGCCTATTTGTTTTCTATACTTGGACTGTAAATGCTTGACTGGCTGATACAGGCGTAGCACCACCAGGTGGCTGGGGATAAGACAGCGGCCTGTCTTTATGCAGGAATAAGAAAGACCAATAGCCCTGAAGGTGCCCGGTGCCCCTACCTTTCTAAACACAAGGGTCCACTCACCTTTAGGGGTTGTGAGATGCCACAAACCAGAGCCTGGTCGCTGCAGATCCTGTGAACAGGGAAAATTACACAGATTAGTAGAGATCGGGATTTAGTCCGTGCTGACCCAGGAGAGAGAAGGATTTTCAATCTTTTATTCACCACCACACCATAGAACAACGAACATGCTGACGCCTTTTGTAGCCAGTGGGCCACTTCATCAGGGCTTAATTAATATTAAGCCCTGATGAAGTGGCCCACTGACTACGAAATGCGTCGGCATGTTCGTTGTGCTATGGTGTGGTGGTGAATAAAAGATTGAAAATCCTTCTGTCTCCTGGGTCAGCGCGGACTAAATCCTGACCTCTACTCTTTGTAATCATCATGGTAATTGGAATGCATACCCATCATAGTGATTGAGATGTGTATCCATCAAGGCGATTAAGATGCATACGGACCATGGTGATTGACATGCATATACATCATGGTGATAGAGAAGGATACCCATCATGGTGATCGAGAAACAAACCCATCATGGTAATTGAGATACATACCCATCATGGTGAATGAGGTGAATATCCATCATGGTAATTGAAAAGCATATCCATCATGGTGATTGAGAAGCACACCCTTCAAAGAGATTGAGAAGCATACCCAGTATGGTGATTGAGAAGCATATGCATCATGGTAATTGAGATACATACCTATTACAGTGATTGAGATGCATACCTTTCATGGTGATTGAGATGCATACCCATTATGGTGATTGAGATGCATACCCATCATGGTGATTGAGAATAATATCCATCAAGGTTTTGGTTCCTGTGACTTGATTTAGAATTCTACATTAGTTATTTGGCTTGTCTGCCTGTTATTCTTGTCTTGGCACTTTCCTACTGCTTCAGCACTACTGCCACCTATCTGTGACTCTTCTGGGGACAATACTCCTCCTTCAGCAAAGTATATACCTCCTGGTGAGGAATGAGAGTAAAGATCATTGGATTCCTTATGACCCTCATACACATTAGATCATTGTCAGTTGAATGATTATTTGGCCATTTTCAATCTCACATGACTTCTCCACACAAAGGAATGCTCAATTTGGCCAAGTGTTCTTTTGTTCTCTATGAGGCCAGAGTCCTTTTATGGCAGCTTGTATATCGGATAACAAAATGAATTTCAAGGCAAGACCCTTCTCTTCCTTGATATTGTGGCTCCCCTGTGACCAGGGTGGTCACATAGGGAACTGCAGCCAGGCAGGAGGTAGATGGTTGGTACAACAAACACCCTCATGGACACACACACACCACTAGAGGCAGCACCCAACCCGGAGCCCGGGACTCTAGGCGGGAAAGGGGTGGTGGGTTTAGAGGAAAGTGGGTGGGAAAGAAGGCAGATCAGGTGACAGAGAGCACAAATAGAGGAGAAAGATTAGGAAGGAGTTAGTAGGCCAGAGTGAGCCGAGCAGAACAGACATCAGAAAGACAGACACACATCCTAGTGGGGTTGGGCTTGATGGAGATGCAGAATCCACAGAGTCACAGAAACCATTGAGAGAAAGCCGGCATCCCAGGTGAGTGTGAGGAAAGAGACCGGACCAGGAGTACTGGGTCCGAGGAACACGGCAGCACCGACCAACTACAGGCGGAGTAGTTTTCCCTGATTTGTGCTGGAGTCACATGGGTTAGATGGAGTCTGGTAACGCCTTGCAAGATAGGGTTACTGCAGACTAGGCACACACCAGAGTGTTGGCTCTGAGGGGAACAGAGATTCTATACCGGCTTCCCAGATTAACCGACGGGGAGCTTTAACTCCAGGTTAGAGTTCCCACAACAAGGGTTGAAGGCACAGCAGCAACCACGAGGACCCACAAGAGTCCGAGCTGCCACCATACAACCTGGGGAGACAACAGAGAGAGAGAATCAGGAGCCTTGAAGGACTTAGAAGGAGTGAGGGGTCTCAGAGTGACAGCCTGGCTGCAGAGGGTTCGAGTGTTCTCGGGGTTAACTGCGCTGTGAACTGTTAAGAACTGAACTGTGCTGAGAACTGCTGTTAACTGTGAAGAACTGACAAGTAAACCCGGTGAACCCTGCCTGAGTGTCCGTGTTTGATTCCAGATATATTGAACTGTGCAGCATACCTTTTATCCTGTCAGGAGCATCCCGACCTGTGGCGGGCTCATCCATCTGGCTGCAGCCCATCCATCCCTCCATCCTCCTAGCAGACCAGCGCTGCAGCAGTGGTCCCATCATTGACCACAACCCGTGGGTGGTGTGACGACAAACTTTATCCATTGTACATATTCCCTTTTACTCGGGAGAACCCGAACCGGACCAGGACCTCCGTTTTCCCCAGCAGTACCCCGGTTCGGTACCGGGTACCCCGTCCCAGTGGGCTCCACAATATCACCTCTATTGTGAGAGTTGAAAGCCCCCCTTAAACACCACATCCTATTCTAGCTGGAGCGAAATATATAGCTAGCAGAAATCCATGTTTCAAGAATATGATTGCAGCAGCTTGTATGTAAAAAGTCCCTCAATGGTGCCCAATGTTTTTTGGGGGTTGCAATCTACTGTAAAATATATTCCATAAAAATCAAGCAGACAGTGGTGAGCACAGTCATTTCCTTCTGATGGTGGTCGGTCCCAACGTCTACTTGGCTCTTGATTAGGTGCCCCTAAATTTATTGCCATTTCTCTAGCTGGTTCCAAATTATGTAAAGTGCTTCTGTTCTGACTATGGGTAGACAAAGTATGTTAATAACTTTCTGTTGGACAAGACTCCATGGAAACAGCAGTTTATTAATGAGCTATATTACTTCTACACGCTAAAAAATTCAGAAGCTCGGCAAGTTAACATGAAATTATGTTTACTCTCGATGGCTATGAAGTATTTTGTGCTGCAACAAAAATACATCTGAGGTAGCAGTTTCCCCTGTGTAAGTGATTTGATTTTGCTGAGATACAGCAAGAGGTAAAAGATATAGTGGGTATTTGCTCATCAGGGAATAAAAAGCACAACATTTTCTTTCTTACTTCTGAGTGATAAAGTACATTAGAAGGCGGCAGGTTATCCACTGTGTTTCTGTTTTCTGTTTCAGATCTCCACATGCGATTTATTGCAGTGCTCAGCCTCTCCGCTGACTTGTTCAACTTTGTCACATATTTCAGCTCATGATGATGAGATGTTATAAATGTTTTGAGTGTATTGAAAAGTGGCACTTGGAAACAGTTTACAGAATAAGACCCATGGGGCATACAAAAGACTGTACGCAGTTGATTCCTTTATGAAGTTGTTTTGCTTTGGTCTCATAGAACAATAGAGTCTAAAAACAGAAGTGAAACGACAGATTTTTGTATTTCCCTTTGATTTTGTTTTATCTAAATATTAAGAAAAGAATGTTAAAAAATAATATTGTTAAAAACCAGACGATGAACCAAAGAAAGCGGGAGGCACAAAGAAATAAGCTAGGGGTTCACCCTACCAGAGCTTTTTTTTTTCTTTTTTGTGCCCCCTCCCCTAAGATTGGCTGCTCTGCAGGGCTGTATACTATTACAGAGCCACAGCAGCCCTACTGATTATGTGAAAGAGCTAAAATTGGGACTGGCATTATTCTGTCTCGATTCCTGCTTTTGGCAATTGACACTTGGTGGAGAGGTTGATCACTGCTGGGTCTAAAAGAAATTGTAAAGTTCCAAAGAGTATAAAGGGAAGGTGGAAAATGTAGCTTTTAAAACATAGTGTTTTCATCATTTTATGTCATTCCTTAGAAAAAGAAACAGTCACAAAAGATGCAACATCATTCTTCAAGTGCTAATAAAAGTGTAATCATTCTACACCATGTTCCAAATAATTATGCAAATGTTCTTTTTCTCTGACTTTCCTACATGGACAGTGCAAATGACAGTCAGTGTAATAAGTCATCACCCGTTGGAGTATACATCGAATTTTCTTGAAGAAACCTCCCAATGATAACAGTATAATCTTCAAAATTAAAAAAAACTCTAAAAGCACTGTTCCAAATTATTAGGCACAGTAGAGTTTCTAAACATTTGATATGTTTGAAAGAACTGAAGATGCTCATTTGTTGAATTTGCAGCATTAACAGGTCACATTCACTGAAATAAAAAGCTATTTAACTCCAAAACATCCTAACAGGCCAAGTTACATGTTAATATAGGAACCCTACTTTGATGTCACCTTCACAATTCTTGCATCCATTGATATTGTGAGTTTCTGGAGAATTCCTGCTTGTATTTCTTTGCATGATGTCAGAATAGCCTCCCAGAGCTGCTGTTTTGATGTGAACTGCCTCCCACCCTCATAGATCTTATGCTTGATTATACTCCAAAGGTTCTCTGTAGGGTTGAGGTCAGGGAAGATGTTGGCCACACCATGAGTTTATTTCCTTTTATGCCCATAGAAGCCAATGATACAGAGGTATTCTTTGCAGCATGAGATGGTGCATTGTCATGCATGAAGATGATTTTGCTCCTGAAGGCACGTTTTTGCTTTTTGTTCAATGGAAGAAAGTTCTTAGTCAGAAACTCTTTATACTTTGCTTAGGTTATTTTCACACCTTCAGGAACCTTTAAGAGGCCTACCAGCTGTTTCCCAATGATTCCGGCCCATAACATGACTCTTCCACCTCCTTGATGACGTCGAAGCCTTGTTGGGACATGGTGGCCATCCACCAATCATCCACTACTCCATCCATCTGGACCATCCAGGGTTGCTCAGCACTCATCAGTAAACAAGAATGTTTTAAAATTAGACTTTATGTATGTCTGGGCCCACTGCAACCATTTTTGCTTGTGAGCACTGTTTAGAGGTTTATACACCACAGCAAGCCTTTGAAGGATCCTACACCTTGAGGTTCGAGAGATTCCAGAGGCACCAGCAGCTTCAAATATCTGTTTGCTGGTTTGTAAGGCCTTATTAGCAGCTTCTCTCTTAATACGATGAACTTGCCTGGCAGGAACCTTCCTCATTCTGCCTTTATCTGCACGAACACATCTGTGCTCAGAATCAGCCACAAATCTCTTCACAGTACGATGTTCACGGTTAAGTTTTCATGCAATATCTAATGTTTTCATACTTTGTTCAAGGCATTGCACTATTTGTTGCTTTTCAGCAGCCGAGAGATCCTTTTCCTTTCCCATGTTACTTGAAAATAGTGGCCTGCTTAATATTGTGGAAAATCCAGTTTTCCTTTTATTGGGCTCACCTGCCAAACTAATTATCACAGGTAACTGAGATTGATTTCAGTGATCCAGAGAACCCTGAGACACAATATCATCAATGGATTTCATTGACAAAAAAAAACCCTTATGACACTTAAAACCAATTTGCATAATAATTTGGAACATGGCGTAAATAGAGAGTAAGGCTTATTGAGGCAGAGCATTTGGGCTCTGTTTTTTATTGATTCTCTTTTGGTGCAGTTTTAAATAGGCAGACACACAGACAGAGAGACACACACACTTTCCTACCATCCTCGTGACCCCATGGTGAGCACCGGCGATGCCTTCCTTCCAGACACTCACAGTGTCTGTGAGTAGTATGAGTACTTACAGGATCTGTGTCCCATGGTGACCCATACGGCTGAGTGGCATGGTACCAGGTCCTTAAAGTACCATACTGACTACCCACATGTTCTGCTAAAGCACGGAAGGAAGACATCACTGGAGCTCACCGTGGGATCGCAGGGAGGGTAAGTAATTGGATGTAATTTGATGCAGAAAGCACATTCAGAAAAATGGAGGTGATATTGACATGCTCACTATTTTCCAAATGCGCTGTCTGCATCACTAATGCTGTAGTGAAAAAACACAGCATCTGAACAGCAATTGAAAATCCCATTCACTTTGCTGGCAGACATTGCTGGCAGACCAAAAACGGATCAGAAATGTCCAGTGGGAACTTAGCCTTATAGTTTTCATTACTGCTGTATTTACTAATGGATGGAACCCTACACTATCAGAATAACTTTTCTTGGGTGTAGGTCTACATAATCTTGAGAGGGTAAGATTCAGCAATCTTCAGCCCTGAATAAAAAGAGTTATGGATAGATGGGAAAGACAGTACAGATCCTAGCAGTCCTGGGATCAACCTTGGTTCACAGGAGGTAATTGTGTAAAAGGGTTGGTCCAAAACTAAAGGTGATTTTCTTGAAAAATGTCTGTTTATTTAATTTGATAATCAAATCACTTTTTAGATACACTTAATTAAAAATTCCCTACCTTTTCCTCTGTACTCTAACTTGCTGTCTGCTTTTCTTTTCTTACTTCCGATGATATTTTGTTTGAGAATCCCCAGTGAATGCTGTAATACTCAAATGAGACGTCATCAGAGGGTAAAGGCTGCAGTCACTGCTAGAGCTGCTGTCCCCACCTACGGCCGCAGCTCGGCTTTAAATCATTTGCGCCAAGTGGCTGCTGCATGCACGGGGCGGGGCCATGAATGTGAAGGGGCGGGGACATTTCCCCAAAGCAGGGCCCCTCTTACATCCATCAGGATGACAGGTGCAGGTCCCGGGCCCTTCCACCATCTTCTCAATCCCTCCTTGAGCTGATCATGTGACCCCTGATGCCTCCCCTCCATGTGACATAATCACAGGTCCTGTATGTGAGTATCATGTCTGTGTCTGTCTGAGTGTCTTTCTGTCTGTCTGTGTGTTTGACAGTGTCTGTCTGTGTGTCTGTCTGTCTCTACATATCTATACAGTATATACAGGTCCACATTACATGCTGTACTAGTGTGCCTATATACTGTATATATATATATATATATATATATATATTGTGTGGACCTGTATATACAGTATAGCGCTGTTTATACAAGATATACACCAGCACTCTCAGATGTGCCCAGAGCCCTCAGTCTGTAATGTGCCCAGAGTTCGCAGTCTTTAATGTGCCAAGAGCCCGCAGTCTGTAATGTGCATAGAGCCTGCAGTCTGTAATATGCATAGAGCCCGCAGTCTGTAATCTGCATACAGCATGCAGTCTGTAATATGCATAGAGTTTACAGTCTGTAATGTGCCCAGATCCCGCTCTGTAATGTGCATACAGCCTGCAGTCTGTAATGTGCACAGAGTCTGCAGTCTGTAATGTACACTGGGTGTAATCCTCAGTATCTGTATTATTCTGTGTATATACACTGCACAGTACCACTTCTCCTGTCCTGTATACTGTGTGTAAACCTCAGTATCTGTATTATTCTGTATATATACACTGCACAGTACCACATCTCCTGTCCTGTTGTCAGAGGCGGTATTGGACTTTGATTTTCAGCATTTAACTGTTTAAATTGATCATCCCCAATATGGAAGTCATCACTTCTGTTCTGTATAAGTGATGACTTTCTCTTCGCTGTGTGAGGCTGTGCTGGGCTGTATATATTACCTGGTGGCTGTGCCGGACTGTATATATTACCTGGAGGCTGTGGTGGACTGTATATATTACCTGGAGGCTGTGCTGGACTGTATCTGGAGGCTATGCTGAGTTGTGTATGTTATTTGGAATCTGTGCTGGGCTGTATATATTATTTGGAGGCTGCAACTGGCAAGTAATATATACAGCCCAGCAGCAGCCTCCACATATAAAAAAAATCTCTTGCACAGGGGCCCCCTACAGTCTGGGTCCCCCCTGATTTATAAGAATAGTCAATATGGCAGTAATGCAATTAAAAATCTGTAGATATGTTAAGTTTATAAATTCCTAATGCTTGCATAGTAATAGTAAAATATAGAGAATGGCTCAAGAGAACTATACTCACACTTGGATAAGGATATTGGGTGCTTTGATGATCTCTAATACCCAAAGAGAATAAGGATTTTAAATAAGTACTCTCAAATTTAAAAATGGTTCTTTACCCTGCCCCTCCATACTGCTTCTCAGTGATGGGGATTGTGGGATTGTACACATTAGTTCGGTTTAAAAAAAGAAAATTTCTGCTGTTTATACTATTTTTTAAAGGTCAGGTAACCCACATTCGTCCACATTTCTATCAGTCGTCCTCTTACATTTTCAGAGTTTGTCAAGACTCATACAGTATATTGTGACAGTAGGTAGAACAGGACAGGACATACAGTTGATGTCTGGAAGTATAGCAGAAGCTTTTATTTATCTTGTTTTTCCCTCAGAGTCCATTGCACATTTTAATCTCCTAAGCAATAAGTGATGCTTAAAGTGTATTTCTCAGTAATGATAATAATGACTCACAAATAAGATATGCCATCTATGTCTGATTGGTTGGACTACTGTGACTTCATCTGCCAAAATTTACAGCAATGCTGGCATAACAACATACTCCAACCAGAAAAGTGCAGCTGAGCTCAATTGACTTGAAAACTTTTTTTGAGGTTGCAAATACTCAATTCATAGTTAGTGAACATTAAATGTATCCAAATAAATTCGTAAAGGGTCAACAGGTTTTTGCTACTTCAGCTGAGAGTAGCATGATTAGGCAAATATATTCTGAATACAATGATGTTGCACGTAGATTACTGGCAGCAGCTGTTCTGACACAACGAAAGCTTTGAGTTTTAGCAACACAGCAGAGCTGAGATAAGTGCCACTACCCACACCAGGTTCTTAAAACAGATTGTACATGGAAATGTCAATCACAGCATGTCAGACTGCTGTGCATATGACAAAGTAGTCAAGTAATGGTAATCACCAGGTGATAAAGCTTTTGGTTTATGTAAACAATAGCACACAGACTGATAAAGGAGGCACTGTTGACATTTCTTTTTAAACCCTGCAGCATGCTGTCTCCGGCTTACATATCAAAAACCTGCTGACAGATTCCCTTTAGAGTGCACAGATATTTCATGTGCAAAAATAAAATATTTCAGAAATGATATCCAATAATGAATACTTCAAACATAGCAAGTCCAATAAAGTGCTGTATAAAGTAGTTGGAATATTTCTTATGCACTCGGTCATATGCTGAGAAGAATTAGTCCATTATCTGAGAAATATCCATGAAACATGCACAGATAAGGCATCAAATGGAGACAGCAGAAAAGCAGAGGTAGGCATGCAAATTTGCTCTTGACATTTTAGGGTGGACCCATTTCTCAAGCATCACTGTGCTCAAGTACGGTCAGTACTCGGTCCAGGGCGAGCCTCTTGCAGTGTTTGATTGGCTGCACTGGGGGTAAAAGTAAAGTTATCAGTTGTAGTGTGTTTTTGAAATAAAGAAATAACAAATCTCTGGCCTCTCTCCTCCGGAGGTTCTGTGTTTATGGCTGGCTGTATATAGGCGGAGAGCTGAACTGCCCAATCAGTGACTTCCAATGAGGTTCAGGTCAAGTTTGGGTTTCGGACAGACCTTTATAAAGAATACGGCTGAACCCCCAGAACCTGAACCTCCACGGATCCGCTCATCTGTACCCGAGTTATCATAAATTGGTTGGTGAATTGTATACAGTGCTGTTGGGTCACAAATGGAAATAGAGATTATAAACTTTGCTAAAAGTCTGTAGAACGTTAAAGTGTTGCCATTATTCTGCAGTTTACTGGGAGATTCTGTCTGCTCCTGATTATAATTAGTTATATACCACTGTGCTGGAGACGTTTGTATTGCTGTTAATAAATTGTGCTGAATTTTATAGGAAAACAGTGTTTGTATCAGATTATCTTTCTGTCTATTTGTATATTGCTGCACGTTCAATACACATATCAATAATGCCATCAATATAATTGTCGTAAAAAAGAATAAAAGACACAAATGAAAGCATGAGGGTTGGTTTACTGCTTTCTCTTCTGTGCTGAAATCTCTTCATGTTTTCTCACCGTCTAAGACAATTTTGTAATACAAATCTTTTCCAGCAC